>JAHBCN010025043.1:0-11541 GCA_019359885.1 Listronotus oregonensis | reverse complement strand
AAATTTTTCTTGGTCCTTAATTTAAACACGAATAACTCGGCTATCAGAATTTAAAAACCAAAGGTCGTTAAATAGGACATTAAAATAGGAGATATCACATAACCTTTTCTTTAATAATTAACGTTTTTTTGTTTATGCCTACATATTACTCTTTATAAAAAAAATACCGTTTCAAAGTAAAATTTTCTTCATTGCTTTCTATTGTATAAAAATAGTTACATTGTCATTCAAAACACGAAAGTTATCAGTATCGCATCATATAATAAAAGAACATACGACTTTATTGGAGGTTAAAGCCTTTCAGATAGTTGGATAGAAACATCATTTGGCTCCGATAAGAAACGTTCTACGTGATTATTGCTTTTGTTTTTCTTGTCACATTCTTTATATCGGAAACAGACATATTGTGTGTCAGGCTACTGACATTCGTAACATTTATTTTTAAAGGATTGTATTGTAAAGTTTTGTGTTGCTATATTCCTGGTATGTATAGAGGGTATTCGAAATATACGTGGAGCAAATTTTATGACACTTTTACTACATTAAAAAAAGGTTAATTGGGCCAAATTAAACATTATAACGTCTTTAATCTGGACACATGCTAATCCGAACACACGTCGATAATCCGGATGCGCTTTGAAATTTTTGAGGTAAAAACTGTCTGTCAGTGAAAGGCGGTATTTTCTGTTAACTCATTTAGCTAGCCTGCTACAGCAATCGTGTAATATTCAGTGATATTTAACCCTTTCCGGACGGATGTCACAATTTATGTGACGGAACAAAACTGTGCCATACGGACGGGTGTCACACAACAATCATAACCATCTTTTAAAAGAATACCACAATGTGGCACGTTTAAGATTTCAATCCCCAAATACGACCTTGCCCTTCTTTTATCACAAAATTGGTTCATGAAACTATTATACAATGTTTAAAATTTATTTTAAAAAATCGTGTTTTTATTTATTTTACTAAGATTTTTGGTAAAAATACAAAACTCCCAAAAATATCGACCATTTAAATAGAAGGCTGCAAAGTGGTGCCATCTATTCTTTCCATATTCAATCAGATAATATAAAATCCAATTTTACACAATAATTCTATAATAGTTCAAATTCTATAATAGTATCGTTTAATAACCAACATTTTTGAGCAAAAAATTAAAAAAAAAAACAGTGAATATATAGTTAGTTTGAATTTGACATTTGATGATGTCAACTTAATAGATAGTAAAAAATAATTATGGAAGTCCGGACCTGATCTACTTTTCATTGCGCAAACTATGCGGGGCCGATTTCTCCATTCCGGCTGCCCTACTCGGCCAGACAATTTTGTTCTACAGCATTCAAACTTCCTTGGTGTCACTGAGTTTAAGACGGAGTTTACTTGTTGGACTGCAACGTGGCACGTCTCCATTTCGGCTACTTGCCGCGTGGAATATTTATCATAGTGTAGCCTTATTGGAATCAGTCACAATTTCGTAGATGCAAGGTTTGATTTCAAACTGAAAAACGTAAAAAAAGAGAAACACGTGTACAGATACATGTGTTTAAATTGTGATGTTGGTCTATGAGTTAATCCATGTTTTCGGATTTACCGTAAAGAGGCGCGTTTTAAGAAGTTAAGCAATAATATACAGATGATTGCTAAACCAAGGTATATCTTTTTCTATGACTTTACTACTGTTTGATTTGTTTATAAAAAATATAGTTCTCAAAGTTTATTCAATTTTTTTAATGTCATAAATATGTGACACCCGTCTCACTGGCACTGAAAAAGACTGTCCTTTAGGCGCCAATAAAAAAATCTGACAGGCTCCTTCCTGAAAGGGTTAGAGTGTAGTAGAATAGAAAGTAAAAACTCATGATATTTTAACCCACTTCTTGATAATACAGACATTTTACTTATTAGGACACACCTTTTACATTTATTTGATCGATCGGATTAAAGAAGTAAAACTCGTTTTAAAATAGCTTCATAGCACCACACGTTTACTTTTGTAAAATATTGTTTTTGCGTCACTAGGTTTTCTTAAGACCAGTATCTCACCTGCTGAGATGCTATACTTCTATTGGTAAAAAATTATATAAATTTATTAATAAACATAATAAATCTTTAAAAATCAATATTTTCACCTAAAATATTGTTTTCTATTTACAGATAATAAAACAGCCTTTCTACTGGATCTATCTTCCCTAACGTTTAAGATCTTGTATATAGGACTTTTTTCTAACTGTTTGGTACAATTTTCTTTATGGTAAAAGTTTCTCTAACATAATGAAAAATTAAATCTGTCGCAACAGAGCTATGTTTACATTTTTTCTGTTTCTCTTTATATTTAATGTTAAATTATTTTTTGGAACATCCTTGAAAAATGCTATGAAAATTAGTGGTGAAAGATAGAACACACATTATTCAAAAATAAATATTGTAGAAATATCTAAATAATGTTTTCAAATATTTTATAGCTTCCAAAAAATACAATATTTAGCATGAGTTATTTTAATTCCAGTTGTCAATCTGATAAGAATTAGTTAAATAAGTAACCAAGACAAGTAAGATATACTATTCCTTTAAAAGTGAGCTCATTTTATTAATTACTAATAAAGCATTACCAGTACCAATATGTAAATAGAATAGAACCTAAAATTAATATTTTCTTTTTTTAATTTGAGTAGATCTCATTAATTTTTCCAACACCACTATTCCCTCTAAAATCCAAGCTTACATTGTCTCAACTTTTTTGTTAATCTTCCTCGTTAGTAGACATACCACAAAACACGCAGAAAATCATCCAAATTAATTCAAATAGTTTAGTCGACCGTCTGTTATTTAATTAATACAGCATCAAGTTAAGGTTGGTTAAGGCTATGTAAAATATACGACTAAAAGAATGGAGTTTAACATGGTCGGAGAAGGAAATAATTAAAATTACCAAACAATTTTAAAAGAGTTTTTAATTTCTAGATTTCATTTATTTTTACATCATGCGGTAAATGTACTTTTAGACTCAACATAGAGGGTGGTTAGATATGAAAAAAATTTACAAAATTTATATAATGAAATTTTATGAATAAATTAATAAAAATCTTAAAAAATTTAAAACTTTTTGCAGCCAGTCAACTTGCTTTGTAGATTTTGAAGTATGCTACAACAGTAAGAAATAGTTTTCCTATGACCGGTTGCATCAACAATTTTAAGGAACCCTTAGCGTTAAGTATTTGTTAAATTTCCAATGAAGCTAATCACACTGCTTGTTTGGCCATTTTAAGGATTAACTTGTGCTAAGGGTTTCTTAAAATTTTTGGTGAAACCGGTCAATAAACCTTAACCCTCTTATACTTAACCAGAATCTTTATATTTTTATATATATATATAATATATATATATATATATATATATATATATATATATATATATATATATATATATATATATATATATATATATATATATATATATATATATATATATATATATATATATATATATATATATATATATATATATATTATTTATATAAAAATTATATTATATATATATATTATATAAGAAAAAGTATTTCTGTAAGAATGGGATCATTAATACAGCGAACGTCTTTAATAAAAATGGAATTAGAAATAGTTACAGCTGTTGGATGGATGGATATTTCCGACTAGGTCTGACTTGGGATATATACCTACAGATTATCCAGATTAAAAGAAAAAATATTTTTGGCTTGGAAGGAAAATCCGATCTTTTTTAAAGCTGGTGTGGCCATAGATTTTTCACTATTTGCAAATAAAATCCAATATATTTAGGTATTTACTAAAGTTTCCGGCATAATTAACGTCAAGAGATGACGGCATGATCTTAAAGTTAATTCATCATAATCAGAGTCTATATGAGTAACATTTGATAAATAACTTACTTTATACGGTTCCTATTTAATTCTCACTCTATGACAACAAATTGATTAAAGGTAAAAAATCTTAAATAAATAATAAAGAAAAGTTTAATATTCCTTACGTTTTTTATGTAAGTAAAATTATCAAAAATATTTACTAATTTAAACCCAATATTTATAAATAACCATTAGAAAAATATATAAGAAACTTAATTTTAAAGATAATGTTTATCTTTTTTGATCATTTTATCCATTATTAAAATATATATTTCCCACAAGATCTTTGTTACCTTTAATTTCATATTTGGCTCATTTTTTATTTTAGAAGCGAAAATACTATCTGCAATCGTGTGAAGATGCCCGCACATAGTCACAAAACTATATTGCCCATAAGGTTTTGTGCTTAAGCAACAGCAATGATGGAATTCTTGAAATTCACATTGGTCAATATCTCTTTTAATTTTTTCAAGCGGAAAACTTAAGCTGATAAGAAAATCCTGGATAATCCACATTAGAGGCTAAATAAAGATTAATTTTCTTATGATTTATTTTGCTTTTCTACAATGGAATGCGCGTTCAGAATATTGTTCTCTGTAATTAAAGTTCGGCAGTGTAAGTTATTGTTTATTATTTACAAAAAGTTGTTTTTGATAATATAAAAAGCTGCATATTTTACTTTGTGCTGACAAATTTAGAAAGGCATGCAGTAAAAGAGTTTTAAAAACTGTTTGATTGGGAACAAAAAGTAAAATTTTATATTCATAGATTATGTCTATTCGTATTATACACGCGCATTAAAAATCTTCTGTTGATTTTAAAACTGACTAATTTATTAATAATAATAGGGCCAATTATAAAATAAAATTGTTATAGAAATAATCCACGATAAAAAATATTGTCTTATTAATTAATAATATATTTACTAATTACTATTTAAAGACTAAAGAATTATTTATTTATTACTATACTAACCTTAATTTCTCACCAATTCTCCAAAGACGTTTAACGCAAAAATACAAATTGTTTTAAAATTTGAAGAATGTGCAGCAAATTTCTGTTCCCATATTTAAATTTTAAAGAATATTAAGAATTTTTTCCCAACAGAAAGTTTTAAGAATCATGAGACCATAATATTAAAATTTAATTTTAAGAAAATAAATTTAATTCATTGTTTCTAAGAAGAAATGCTTTTAGCAATATAATCCCTATTAAGATCATGAAGTAAGCAATGTAGTAAATGTTTACTATTGTCCGCGTCAAATCAATATTAAAAGTATTTTCAATTTTTCATCCAAACTTACTAAATGCATAGAGTTTTTAATAGTTTTTTTGCTTCAAGCCTAGGTTTATAAAAATAAGCAAACATATAGAAGTGTAAACCACTGGACACTTTCAGCGGTCACGGTGAATTCGAATTTCACGGTGGTAGATTACTTTTCATAAAAAGTCCATTATTATAGCAAAAAAAAGTCATTTTTGTAATTAATGTTAACAGATATCTGACTGCGTCATGACATCCGGAAGAACCTGTAGATTACTAAAATCAAAAATCCAACCAATTTTTTTTCAGGTAATTTTTTTAAACAATAATTATTAAAAAAGGGCCTTTTTTCGATTTTTTTTAAACATAATAAAAAGTACCATCTATATCACTTTACTCATAAAAGACCGTTTGTAGAGAATTTAAAAACCTACAAAATGGTTTTTGAAAAATCCCGATCTGACCATTTTTTACCGAGAAAAGCCGAAAAAACGCTTAAAACAGACTTTTTTCAAAAATTCGTATCTCCGTTAATTTTCAATATTAAGGGCTGATTTTTTGAAAAATGATAGTCAATAACATATACTTTGAGCTGCCGAAGGATGAAAATTTTCGCATTAATAGTTTTTATTTAATAGCACTATAAACAAATTAGGCCTATATCTTGCAAGTGCCGTTAATATTAGGCAAATGCGTGTGTCCTTATCAGTGTTATTCAATGATTTTAGTAGGCAACCTGTCAAAATCTGACATTTTGTTAAACATTCTAAACCGTTGTTAACTTTTAACAATTGCTAAGTGCATTGCTAAATTTAACAACGCGATCATAACTCGGCCGTAAATGTAACAGAACAAGGTGCCTTTTAGTTCTAATAACTTAATTTACTTTAGAATATTTGGGTGTAAATTTCTGTATATGTTTGTGAAAGATTGGAAGATTATATACTTACTTGTCACCTTAAAAATTATTTTTTTAAAAATATAAAGACTTTGTTAAATCTTTTAAAGGACACTCTTTAATTTAGTTTAAATAACACCCTTTAATTAAGCATATACTGATATAAAAAGAAATAAATGTTTTTTTTTATTCAAAAACATATTCTTAAACATGAAATGCTGGAACCCTCTGATTTTTAATCATATCCCAGTTAAATTTAGAAATGTTTTTACTTGCTTAGGAACATTGCTGAGTGATAATTTTTTATAATTTGGTTTGGACTTTTACAACCAAGTTATATATTTTTATATATATATATATATATATATATATATATATATATATATATATATATATATATATATATATATATATATATATATATTTTTTTGTCCAGTTAGAGTTTACCGGTTCGAAAGTTGGACAGCTGACTAAAGAACCACGATGGCTTAAACCACTTAGTAAAATGTTCCTTGATGCAAAAACGTCTAATAAGAAAATAATGCACAACTAAAGAGTCAGTAAGCACTACTTTCCACGAATCACCAATATTTAAAGTGGCATTTCCTGAATATTCTAAAATATTTATGGAGGTGATTTCTTAAGTGTTTCTATAAAAAAATGTATTAGGTTATTTAAAAAAATGTCTTTTTTTAAAACTACAGGGTGTTGTAATTATTGTGAAATTAATAAAAAAGCTTTTGAAATTGTTAGTGAGCAGCGCCTTCATTTGGTAAGGAACTATTTTTCAGATTGTGGCGAATTTTTACACGACTGAGTATTTTATAGAGGGCACCCAGAAAGAAACCCTCCATTAGGAAGTGGCACAAACATGCGGCTTGTGATACAATAAGCGACTCCGGCCCGTTAAATTCTCATTTTATTATTGTTTGGAGTTTTTGAAAAATACGAGTTTGCTCGCAAGTATGGGTTTATATTTAATTTTTGGGTGAAAAAATATGCCATACACACTGTAATAATTTTGTGTCTCGTTCAATATTATCTGTTCAATATCTCACAGATTATAAACAGTCTGGCTACCAACTTTACGCAGCGCTTTTTTTCGAGATTTCGTGTTATGCGTATCGCCGATTTTTAAATTGGAATTCATAGCGTGCTGAGGTAAAATCCCAAAACGCTTGATTCAAATTGTACCACTTTTTAATTTAGAAATTGTTCTTCTCTTTTTCTCTCCGGGAGCATCTCCAAGAGGACAAAATGCAAAAATTTAATTTTATAAAGAAAATAAAAAAATATTATATTATTAAAGTAGTATTTGTCACTCTTTATTTTAACAAATCATGTTTTTTAAAATTTATTATATAAATATTAATAATCAGGGTAATATCTTAACACTAGTTTATTCATAATAAATAATTTTAAGGGATTATAAGAAGCTGTGATATAGTCCTAACAGATAGTTCTAAATGCATTGAATCGGATTATTAAATTTAAAATCGGTGAGAATATAAAAAAGTTAATTGTAGCAATTTGCGAAACCGATATTGCTTATAGGTATTGACTTGGTTAGTTTCATTAGCTTACAAATATGCAAATTTATATCTAACAATTAGGCCACCCTGTCGGTAGCGCCACCAAGGATAGTACACAAAAAACTACTACCTACTACTACTACATTAAAGAAAGGGGGATGAAGTTACCTCCCCCCTTGTTTAATGTTTAATTAGTGTCATTTAGGGAAGCAGTAGAGATTAACATGAAATCCCAACTACACACAGCATTATGGATTTTTGTAATTAATGTTAACAGATATTTGAGGGCGCCATGACTGTTTAAAAAAAGGGCCTTTTTTTCGTTTTTTTTTTAATATAACAAAAAGTACTGGCTATATCACTTTACCCATAAAAGACCGATTGTAGAGAATTCAAGAACCTACAAAATGATTTTTTGAAAAATTTTGATTTAAATATTTTTCACCGAGAAAAGCCGGAAAAACGATTTAAACAGACCTTTTTTTTAAAATTCGTATCTCCGGTAATTTTCAATATTAAGGGCTGATTTTATGGAAAATAATGATCAATAACATGTACTTTGAGCTGCCAAAAGATGAAAATTGTCGCATTAATAGTTTTTATTTAATTGCACTATAAATAAATTAGGCCCTTATCTTACAGTGCCGTAAATATTAGGCAAATGGTCCAATTTGAATTTTTAAAACGGCGTTTTAAAGTTGAGTCTAAAAGCTACAAATTATATATCTTCATTCGGATCATCACTTGGCCGTTAATGTATACAGGTTTATAAATAATTCACTATGTTTAAAAAACATTATTTAAAAGAATTGAAACACCGAACTAGCTTTAAGTTTAATTATGCGCTCCATCTGGTAGCTCCAAACTAAGTGGTCTAGGGGCCAAGCTGTTTCGTGGCGAATCAAAGTTCACGAAATTACGTTTACGTATTCCTATGTATTTTAAGACTTAAAATTTAAATTCCAATTCGCTTATCTTCGAAATCAAACATTTTTTTTGAGATAAATGGACTTTAAAAAAGCTTTTAAGTACTGTACTTGTTTTAACGTTGTATATACCTACTTATTTTTGTATTACCTGAAGATTTATTATACTTTACCCCATCTGCTTTAATTATTCCAGGTGATGTAGGTAAGACCCACAATATGTTGAATATTTAAAAAGGTTAAAATGGTAATTGCATAAAAAATTAATTAGTCTAATATATTCAAAGTCAAAAGTATTACTCACTTTGATTGGTTTTCCATCGTGAGTCTGATGAAATGAACAAGTCTCAATCATACGCATTGACATCCATGCTATTTGTTGCGCATGAGTTCTTGTGTCTTTGTGAAGTCCACCCGCGACACAGTATGCATCTCCAATTGTTTCTACCTTAAAAAGAATAAAAAATATAACATTCTTTGCCCAATCTTATTATTAAAAAAACGTGTATATCCTAAAATGGTATTTATTAGTTTTGTATAATGTTTTTAATAGAGCAGCAAGCTTTGTAAAAAAAACCCTGGATCTTAGCTCTTTAGATTTTAATTTTCTTTTTCCCCCTAGCTTAATGACACGTGTTTAATGAAGTATTTGATTAAGGCAGAAGTTTAACATAGTTTAACAATCATTTTTTGTTAGAGAGAGATGGGCGAGTTCGGAGCGGATAGCATGGAAGAGACTAAGATTAAAAGATGATCATTTGAAATTGAGTTATTGAAGAAAAAAATATTGCCTTAAAGCACTCTTAATTTAAGTTTTTGTTATATAGGGTGTTTAAAAAATTGAGACATCGCTTAATAAGAAATGCCATAGTCAAAAATAAGACAAAAATGTTTTAGAAACATAACTGAACGACCGTATTTTTAAGAACAGGCTATAAAAGAAAATTTTTAAGAATAAGCATTTTTTTATTGTTTTTTTGGTTTTAATAAAACTTGTCACTGTTAGAACACCGACATAAATGCACTTTCCGATAATAATCTCTTGTTACTAGTATGAACCAGTGGCGTATTGCCGGACAATTTTGTTTTTTTTTTAAATTATTATGCCAGAAATATTTTGTTACTATTATTTTTGAAAATTTAGTTCTCGGTCTTTGACGGTATTTATTCTCTGCTTATTTTAACAATAAAAACTATTCCTGAATTAACCCGATAAACTAAATGGTTTTAAAGGTATTTTAATTTAAAACGTGCGTGGTATGAAAGATGCAATTTTTTAAAATAATAGTAACTCTAATATTTGCAAACAATGCTTTATTGAACGAGGATTTAATATATATATCTAAGCAAAGGGTGGATACTTTTAATATTTTTTGTAGAAATTGCCTTTAATTTTTAATTTTACTCTTTTTGTACCAGACAGGTTTAAAATTATCTCTAAAACCAATAAATTTACCAAGTTAATTTAATTTAACTGCAACTAAGTAGAAAATAAGAATTATATACCAAATTAATAATATTATTGATATCAAAAAGTTATAATTAAATAATTTTAAAAAGAGATAGAATTACCAGTAAAGATGCCACAGATCCATAATCGTAACAAAATTTTTGTCACCTAAAGGTGTATTTCGGCCAATGTTCAACTGTATCAGGTTTCATTTGCATGGAAAAATCAAATTTTAAAATAGTATATAGGCTTGCCCTCATAAATAGACCGAGCGCTCGCGGCAGAAAAAAGAGACCGATTTTTTACAGGCTGCCTTTCATACGGGTCATATTTATAGCCACAAGCTATAGATAGATGCACCTATTAAGTTCCGCAACGTGTTACTTCATATATAAACATTAACTTTAATAAGCAAAAAATAGAAGCTTCTTAAATCAACTTTTTACAGTCTTCCAATTGTTGAAGCATAAGGCTAGATTGCCAAATCCACAAAAAAGTTGCAGGCAGACGGTTTTCTCGAGTACAAGAGTAACGCATACTAATGCTAGTTTGCAAAAAAATCGTGTAACTACAAACACTTTTTTACAGTCTGCCAAGCACAATTTAGACTAATGTGTGCATGATATTGACGAATTTTCACAAGGCAGACTGTTTCTCGATATTTAAAAATTGATGCATAAAAGTTAATTAACAAATTTTTCACAGTATTTCAGAACAATTTTTTACAGTGTAAAAGTTATTTAAATATAAACTTAACAGTTTACAATATTGAATAAAACAAATGGCAGCCTAATACGATGTATACATATAACTGCAAAATTCTTTTTAATTTGCAAAAAAAAGTAATGACTTTTAACGTTTTTTTACAGTCTGCCATTGTATCTCAACAATGTTTAGTTAGTAAATAAACAAACTATTGAATGGCAGACGATTTGTGATGGTAAATCTAGCGTTAATTAAAACTTTGAATATTATAGAATCGCGCGGTAGGCAGGTAACGTAAGATTGATGGGGTCAGGTAAAGTTAGGTGCACTACGATGTTCTTTGCATGCATCATGATGCACATAACCCTACCTGACCCCGGTCAATCTTTCATCACCTGACCATGGCGCCCTAACGCCACTTGACCCCGGTCAATCCCGGCTTTTTCTGTGTAATTAAGATTTACGCATAATAGTTTTAGAATAAAATACTGAGTTTTTCTGAGTAATTACAATTCACGCACATTACGTAATTGGGATTCTGGAAGTTTATTTCTTAACATCAATTTTTTTCAAAATTATTTTTATATAACATCTAAAAACGAAGTAACTGTTTTGTGTGTAAAATATTCATAAATTTACACACAAAAAAGCTTCAAGTTTACCCAATAATTCTGCAAATATTCCCCCACACATTTGATGTAAAAAATGTATAATAATAATAAAATGTAATTTTTTAAGAAAAAAATTAATTTAATTAATATTTATAAACATACCTTAATATATATTTAAATTTATTTAAGAAGTATTTTAAAGATTATTAAATTAAAAAAAAAAAAGGTATGGGGTAGAATCGAACCCGGAACCTCCGGGTTGGAAGTCTATA
>JAHBCN010025042.1:0-11459 GCA_019359885.1 Listronotus oregonensis | reverse complement strand
AAAAAAAAAAACGGTACTTGTACTTGAAGTACTATTTGGGGGGTACTTTGACAGCTCTGATATCCATATCCTTACTTTATTTTAAAATATGTAAGTTGCAAAGTAATACGAAAAATTTTTTTTGGAAATTTTATAAAATACAAAAAAATTTTAAAAAGCAAATTAAAACCTTTTTTTTCTGTAAATATCAATTTATGTTTTTTTTTGTTGAAAACATATTCTTACTCTTTGCGAAAAAGGGGGCGCGGGATAATCGTATTTTCTTTTTTTGGGGGGGAACAACGAGGACCCTGCTAGGGTAATTCTAACGCTCTGAACCAGGGCCTGGGCACCCCTAGTACTGACTAGTCCCGCTATGGCGCTAGTGTAACGTCGCTTGTCACATTAATTCTCTATCTTCTAGTTCTGTCGGTCGACGTCTGTGATCTGTCAAAAGATACTGTCATTTGTATAATATATTATAATTTTTTTATTAGTATTTATAATCTGACTTAACTTTTGTCACATTTTTAAATTTTTGATAATAAATAATTAAAATTGAAATGTAAAACATCATGGTTTTTAAGTGTTGTGTGCCAAATTGTTTTTTTAAAGAACACTGAATGGAAATTTTTTTTTTCCCAGGAATTTACAGGTGGGGTTTTGCTATTTAAAATTCCTTAACTCAATTTAATTATACTTGGGACACCTTTTTTTTTATTTCTGATAATACACATTAAAAAATGAAGAAAAGTGTTACTGTTATGAAAAAGAGGAATTTACGGCAACAAAAAGTTTCTTATGGAATAGACAAAATAGTTATATTTGTGAAAATGCAACCCCCTTTTAAAAACGTTTAAATACATTTTTATTTTTAGATTCCCATATTTTAAATGTAAATAAGAAAAACAACAGAAGGGCCAAAAAAAAAAAGCAAGCATCAAAAACCACAAGAGAAAAAAAAAAAGACATTTAATGCAATTTGTAAATAACATTATGTAATATAATAATAAATGTGTTGTTTTTTTTTTTGTTTATGGCAAAAGCAGTCAATGTTTTTTTTTTTCCCTTTAAATTTTTAAAGAGTAAAATAAGCACATTACGGATTATCGCAAAAATAAAATTTAAAATTTTTTTAAATAAATCTGGGCGCCCAATCGTTTTTTACCCCCACAGCGGGACTAGTCGAACTAAAATGACCGATAAAATAGGGTTCCCCATTTTTTTTTTTTTAATTTATATAGATAATCTGTGAAATAGTTTTTTTTAAAAAAAAAAGGGGATCTCGTGACAGAAACTGGTTATACCTACCTGATCTTTTTTTCATTTTTGAGTATCTAGATGTCCCAAAAAAAAATGTAGTTGTTCTTGCAAATTTTTTGGGAAAAAAATTTTTTTGACGAAAAACCCCTTTGACAATGGAATCATGCCTGGAATGGGCTAAAAATGGGCGCCTGATAGAAGCTTGAGTCATTTAATTAAAACAAGAAAATTTTTTTTTTATTGAGAGTGACTTTAGTGCTCGACCGACAAAAAACCTTTGACGTTGGTCGTAGGGTGGCTATATTAATAAAATTGGATGATCTTTAAAGGGGGGAGCATGTGCGTAGCAGTTTAGCAGCTGTGCCTGGTTTTGTTATTTTGACTATTTAAAACCGATGTGAGCGCTGACCGTCGGTCGAGCACTAAATCCAGCCAAAAAAACCCTAGTATTTTGGGTTGTTCCTTAATTTTTTTAATTTTTTTAACATCTTTTTTGTTTTTTTAATAAATTAAATTATATTTTTTTGGTGTTTACTGCCCCCAAAACCTAAATCCAAACCTGTCATTTGTTAAATTTTTTGGTTTAAAAACGTTTTTTATTTTGATTTTATTTTCAAATTTAAAAAAGACTAAATAAAATAACAGACCAGGTAAAAAAGGCAATATTAGACAATTTTAAAATAAAAATATGTTTTATATTTCACAAAAAAAAAGAAAAAGATTTATTGTTTTAAACTTTCCTGGAAAATATTTGTCAGCTGATTGTCAAAATTTTTTTCGATAAGGCCGGGATCAGGTTGGTGAATTTTTCTTTGTGTGTTTTTTATTGGGTATCCCCCAACCCCTTTAAAAAGGGCAAATGGGGGGTTTTTTTTATAAAAAAAATTTTCATTTTAAAAATTTTTATCAACCATAATTAGAATACACTATCATATTTTAAATTTTTTAAATTTTAATTTGAATAATTTAGTTTCAAATTAAGTTTTTAAACTAACAGATAGTCAGAAAAAAAAAATCAATTGACTTGTGGCTTACGCCATTCCCCCATAAATCGTTTTTTACAACACAACAAGCAACCAAGATCCAAACCGGGGAAAAATCAATCAGAATTTAAACTTTGTCAGTAGAAACCGTGTTTTTAAAATTTTTTTGGGGAAAAATTTTTATAAAATAAAATTTATGCGGAAGAACATCCTTTCGAGAAGAGGAAAACCGAAAAGGGGAAAAAAAAGGCGGAAAAAATCCCCCCAGGGTTCCCGTAAGTTCCAAAATTTTTTTTTACTTTAAACAAAGAAGGCCGATGTCAAAAAAATTTTAAAACAGTTTAACCCCCGATTTTAATAAATTTGTATGAAATTAAACAGTTCCTATATCTTTTTGGAATTAAAAAAATTTTTTAAAAGTCAAATAATCAAAAATGACGTATTTCAGTTGGAAATGTTTTTTTTTTTACGTCTTACCCCCGGCGTCAAGGTCATTTGATTAATGGTACTTATTTCTCTGATCACTTTTTTTATAATTTTAAAAAAATTTACGTGCCTATTTCTATAAATAACTTGCCTCTATACTTTTTTCATTTTTACCCTTTAAAATTTTAATTTTTTTTTTTTTAAAAGGGAAAAAATTTTTTTTTAAACAACGAGATCCCATTTATTATTGATTCTTTAAAGCTTTATTTTTTTTTTTTGACCTTTTTAATAGGGGGTTTTAAAAAACATATTTACTTTGTTCTTTTTTTTTTAAAAAAAACACTAAGTAGATCTAGTTCAGAATATAAAAAAGGGAAAAATTTTTTTATACTGACACCCTTTTTTGATTTTTTTGGAAAAGGGGGGTTTTGGGGCGGATCAAAAAATTTTAAAAATTTTTTTTTTCCGGTAACCTCTGGTTTTGATTTAAAAGTCCCCCAAAATAAAAAACCCCCCAAAAGGTCCCCCCCTATTAAAAAAAAAAAATTTTAAAAATTTTTTTTTTCCCATATGTAAATCCCCCCCCGGTCTTGTGGTATCTTTGGGGTGTTTTTTTAAAAGGGCCCCAGTGATGATCGCTTTTTAAAAAAATTTTGCAATGGACTTAGCAATTGTTAAAAGTTAACAAGGGTTTAAAAAAAGTTTAACAAAATGTCGGGTTTTGACAGGTTGCCTACAAAAAATTTTGGGGAAAAACACTGAAGATGACTTTTTTTTAAACATTCTAAATCGTTTTAATTTTTTTAAAAATTGCAAAATTTTAAAAAATTTTCGTCACCCTTTTGCCCCCTTAGCCCCCTTTTTTGGGGGGGTTTTTGTCCCCAAAAAATTGCCTCCACCCCCATTTTGCCAAATTTTGAAAGGGGGGGTTTTTTTTGGGGACTGATCACAAATCTGAAATTTTTTTTTTTAGTAAAAATTTGTTTTGAGATATTCATCATCAAATTTTTAAAATCAAACTAACCTTTTTTTTACTATTCCTTCTTCTTTTTGCAAAAATTTTTGATTTTTATACACTAAATTGGCATAAAAAAATTTTTTAAACATCTTTTAAACACTTGTTTTGATATTTTTTTTACCCCTTTTTTTTCCCCTTTAATTCCCCAAAACCCCCACTTTCAAACGGCGCTTACGCCGCAACCATTGTATTGTATTGTATTGTAAAAAAACGGGGGTGGCTCGGCTCTAGTGTGCCCTCCCCCCTTTCCCCCCTAAAAGTCTTTTGTGGAATCCCCCTTGTTGTTTAGTCCCGGTAATTCCTATACCTTTAGCAAAGTTCAGGATACTACGCGGTGCAAGCCAAATAATATCTCTAGGAGTAGGATACCCCGGGGGGATTTAAGCCGTTGTCCCCGGGGGGGTTCTCTGCCCTTCACAGAGAATGTGTTCCGCAGTTTCGTTTTTCCTCGTGACAAAACCGACATTGTTCATCCTCAGTCTTTCCCATTTTTTTTAAAGGGGGAAAACCCCCAAGGGGGGTGTCCTGTTAGGAAGTGGTAACCAAAAAACATTTTTTTGAAGTTCCAGTAGCTTCTTTGTGCCAAGGGGGAAAGCGAAATAAAAATTTTCGCCTGCCTTTGTCCTGGGATGTTGTTCCCTAAGTCTCTTTTTTACCCCATGTCCTGAGTTCCTCTTTAGTGGTCTCTAGTGGTGCCACAAAAAAGGGGTCAGGTCCATAGAATGGTCTCTGTGTTTCCCTTTCCCTTTGGGGAGTTGATGGGGAATTTTTTATTCCCCCCCACTCCTTCATGCCCCGGTACCCACCCAAAATCGGGGTTTTTTTGGCCCCGTTTTTTTTTGGATTGCCGGAAAATTTCCCGGGCCCCGTTTTTTGGGGAAAAAAAATTAATTTTTTCCTTTAAAAACAGCCGGGGCCCGCCCCATAAAAATATATGGGTTTCCTAAGGGGCCTTTTTTTTGGGACATTCCGAAGCGCAAATATCAATTGCATGGTTTTGGGGTTTGGGGAAAATGGGGGGGCCCAGGGCTTTGATAAGTCCCCATCCAGGTAAAAAAACCAGCCCCCAACCCCCCTTTTTCCATTTTTTGATCCATAAAATGTCCAGAAAAAGTGAGCCTTTTTTTGCTTTGGTTCATTCCCCACTCATATTTTTGGCGGGCTTGAATAACCACTTCAAAAAGGTTTTTCCCCCAACCCCCTTTTTTTGGGGTTGGGGGGGTTTTTTGGGCAGAGCTTCAATCTTTTTTTTAAAAATTTTTAAAATGACCAGTCAGGCCCCCTTTTACTTTATTTTGTGTCTGGATTACTTTGGGGGCCCCCGATCGCCCCCCTTTATTTTGGTGCGGGGAAAGGGGGTTCAACATTTCAGATGCCGTTGGGCAAGATTTCATTGCCCCCGTAACCCCCCGAAAAAACCCCCCTTTTTTGGTTTTGAAATTTTCCCCAAAAAATTTTTTTCCTCTTTTTTTTGGGCCCCCCCCCAGTGAAAAGTAACTATAGGTATTACAACGCAACCCCTGTATACATAGGGTTTTTTTCAAAAAAATAGGGCCCGGGGCCCCTTTTTTACATTAAAAATTAAATTTTTTAAGGGGAAAAAAGGGGAAAAAAAATTTTAAAAAAAAAAAAATTTTTTTAAGGTGTTTATGAAATATTGTGTGTAAATTTTTTGTTTTACAAATGATAAATTGTTTGAAAAAAAAGGGGGAAAAATTTTAAAAAATTAAAAGGGTTTGTATTGTATAAATGCTTTTCCCCCAAACGGTTTTTTTTTGGGAACGGTGGGCCCCCCGAATAAAAAAAAATTTTAAATAAAAACCCCAATTTTTTTCAAAAAGGGGGTAAAACTATTTCTTTTTTAAAATTTTGCCCTTTTTTTTGTCCCAAAAAAATCGCCCTTTTTGTAATTTTGTCCTTCTGTATTTCTTTGATTCAGTTATTTTTTTTAAATTTGGTGGTGACATTCGGTGACTTGGACCTTTTTCCCTTTTAAAATTTTGGGCTTAAAAACCCCATATTTTTATTTTTGTCGTTCCCACTTTATATTTATTTAACTTGATATGTTTTTTGGCGGATGAGTTACAAAAAAAATTTAAAAAAATTTTTTAAAAACATTTTTTGGGATTTGCCTTTTTTTTACTGATCTGTCTTTTAGCTCTCGTTACTTTAATAAAAGACTGATAGTAAAACATTTTCCAAAGAAAAAAAAAAAAAAAAAAATTTGGGGAATAATTTGGAAAAATTTTTTAGATCTCAGTTTTTTAAGAGGCCCAGATTTTTGGATAAAAAATTTGGGCCCCCTTTATTTTGAAGTTTTTTTAGGTTTTTTTTTTCTTGTTCTGAGATAAAAAAAACCCCAAAAAGTGGGGATTCCATTTAAAAAAAAAATATGAAAGGGGGCCGTCTTTTATTTTTTTACTGTGAATCTAAAAAAATTTTTAAAATTAAAAAAATTATTTAAAATAAAGTAAAATTTTTAAAAAAGGGGGTATTCAAATTCAGAAGCACGGAATTATGGGCTTTTTTTGACGGTTTTAAAAAAGAAACAGTTAATATTTTTTTTTTTATTTTTTTTTATTTTTTTATTTATATTTTAAAATTTAAAAAAAATTTTAAAAAAAAAAAAAAAAGTTACATTTTTTTGAAGAAAGGGGGAGGTTCATCTTGTCGGATTTCTTTCTGTTTTTTTTAAAAAATTAAAAAAAATTGTTTTTTATCAATAAAATTATTTGGGGGAAACCCAAAAAAAAAATTAAAAAAAAAATTAAAAAAATGACTGTTTCTTAATAAAAATAGGTTTTTTCGTTTTTTTTAAAAAATTTTCCCCTTTTTAAAAATTTAAAAATTAAAAAAATTTTTATTTTTTGTTGGTTCCCCAAAAAAAAAAGGGGAAATTTTTATATAAAAAAAAATTTTGGGTTTTTTTTAAAAAATTTATTTAATTGAACAAATTTTTTTGGTAAATTTTTTTAAAAAAGGGGGTTTTTTTGAAAAAAAGCTTTTAAAAAGTTTAAGTTGGGGAGTCTAAAGAAAAACATTTAAAATTTTTTTTTAAAATTTTTTTTTCCCCGGGGTTCCCCCTTTTAAAGGGCTTTCTCGTAAAAAATTTTTGTTTTAACAACCAAAAATTTGGGGCAGTTCTTTCTTCTTTTAAACATTTAAAACTCAAAAATAAAAAACTTTATTTAATTTTTTTTGCCCCCAATAACAACTTTAGCTATAACCTTTAATGAGATATTCTTAAAAATTTTTTAAACAATCGAAATCTAAAAAAAAACCGTTTTTTTTTAATTTTTTTTGACTAGAACACTCCTTAAGGTAAAATTAACTTTTTTTTTTAAAAAAATTCCTTATCTATGGTTTGTTTTTGGGGTCTTTTTTTTTTAAAACCCCCTTTTTTAAAAAAAAGGTTTTTTTTTGTAACAATAACATATATTTAATTGTATGCCCTTTTTTCCAATATGTTTTAAAAAATAGTCATTGATTAAATATTAACTTTTATTTTTGGCATTTTAGGTATTTTTTGTTGTGTCTGGGGGGGTAGCGTAGTGGCCCCCGCCTGGCTCGCCGCGCCGTCCCGGGTTCGAATCCCAGCCCCGCCGGGCAGACATATTTAGAATAGTTATTTAAAATATGTGAAAAAATATTTGCATGTTTCAGTGCTAGGGGAGCGTTAACGGAACTGGGGCATTAAAGAGGGGGGTTTAAAAAACGGAAAAAACCCCCCCCCTCTATACCTTATTTTGGAGTATATATGTATATGTATATGTCTAATATAGTATATATGTATATGCAAATCCTTTGGGGTTGCCACAAAGATAAAAAAAAAACCCCTTTTTTTTTAAATTTTTAAATTTCATATTTTTCATATAATAAATAAGTTCTGTTATTACCGAAAATAAATTAAATCCTTTTAAAAATTGAAATTAATGAGTTTCCCCAAAAAAAACCCCCAAAAAAAATGAGGTCCCATTACTAATGTTTTAATTTTATGTCCTATCTCTTTTTTTTCTAAATCAAATCATTTCACCAAGTATTCTTCAGGGGTTTTTTTTAAATTTTTCCATAAAATTTTTACAAATTTGTAATCAAGGTCCTTTATTAGGGGGGAAAAAATTTAGTCCCAAATTTAATAAAATTTTTGGGGGGAAACTTTTTTTGGGGGGGATAAATTTAAAATATTCACAAAAATGCAAATTTTACTAAAACTGGGGTTAAAAAGCAAACTAGAGGGAAATTTTTGGGATAAAATACTGATTAATTTACTGCATAAATTTATTTTGAGAATTATTTATTTGAGGGATACCTATCTGGGCACAGGGAGCAGGTTGGGGAAAAATTAAAAATTTTAACTGAGCACAGGACTTGCCAGGTACATCGTTTCAAATGACCTGCTGGGCACAACAGATAAAAAAATTTGTACATCATATTAGCAGATTTTTGGGCCATAGACCATCTATAAATGATAGTTAACCCTTTTAATAAAAAGAAAAGCAAATTGATTTTTTTTTTTCTTTTTTTTTTTAAAAGGGGTTTTTAAAAAATTTGTCAAAATCACTAAAAAAACTTTTTTCCCCCTTTTCTTAGGCTTTTAAAAATAAAGTATTTTTTAAAATAAAAAAAGTTTGCTCAATTTTAGTTTTTTTGATTTCTTCTTTTGCTCGCGATAAATTTCTGTTTTTTTTTTTTTGGGTGTTAAATAAATATATTGTTTTAAATTTTTTTTCAAATTTAAAAAAATACAAAAACCTGTATTTTGAGCATATTTCTGTAAACATATGGATCAAAAAAGGGTTTTATTTTTGTCTTTGTTTTTTTTAAAAATCCATGGTTCTACTAGCTTTAGGTTAATATAGCAGAAAGACACCAATCGGCAATCGAGATTATTTTCGTATATGCCATAATTTTATTGATGATAAAAAATCAAAAAAACAAAGTAAAAGCAATCGTATCACTAAATTATGCACAATTTCATTAAATTTCACTTATTTTAGATGAGTTAGAGACAACGCTGTTAGAAAAACCCGATACGTCACGCTCATGGGCAAACTGATATAAAACCGTGACGTATGGGTGTTGTTCTAACAGCGTTCGACTCTAAAACACACACACATTTTTTTACACCATTATTTTGTATTAATCATAATGGTTGTCTATTAATGATCCTATATGTAAAACCAATTTTCGATAATACTCTTTAGAGGTTGATTGATTGATTGATTGATAAAGTAAATACACAAGTTGAGGTTTTGTCCGCCTCGACACTGCAGCCTACAGGGCTTGTTGTATCTCTTGTGTATTTTTTTTCAGTTAAAAAGGTTTGACACCTTAGACAGGTGTAGTAGCCCTTTTACTGTTTTTTCTGGTCTCCAGCCTCCTGGTGGTTAGGTCCACCATGAGGTTTTGATTTGTTCCCCAGAAAGTGCAGGGCACTCATTTTGATGTGAGAGGCTGTCTCTTCCTCTTCTTCACATAGTCTGCAAATGGGTTTTTCCCTTATAGATGCCCATAGGGGCATATGTTTTCTTAGGTGCAGTGTCCGGTTATTAATCCTTATATTAATCTGATTCCTATTTAGTTTTAGTAGTTCACTTGTCAATGTTTTGATGGTGAGTCCAGCATTGATTTACTGTGATTTTGCCTTGGGAATTTGGTTCCCGTAGACTGATGTTGGTTTGAATCCACCCAGTCATGTAGCCACGAACCGAGGCTTTTGGTATTCCAAAAAAAGGTTCAGGACCCACAAACATTGCGCGGAGCCCGCCCGGCCAGGGAGTCTGCATTTTCATTGCCCTGTACCCTTGTCCTGGGACCCACGAAAATGTAACTTTGTTTGGGTTTGCCAGGTTTAGGGGGCTTGCAGAAATTCCAAACCAACCTTGAGTTGACTTGTTGGGGATGGGTTTTTTGGCCGCTTTACTATCAGAGAAATAGTAATGTCCCTGCCCTTAAAAAATAATAATAATAATAATAATTTATTGGTGTTATATAAAAAGTATTTACACAAGTCATTAAATATGAAACAGAATAGTATTAAAAGAAACATGGTACAAACTAAAAAATTAAAAAAAAATGGGGTTTTAAAAACAAAAAAACGTTAAAACAATTTCAAAGAAAAAAACGAACTACATTTCACTACAAACAACATGTTAAAAACGGTAATCCAAAAATTCTTTGTAATCGTAGAAGGCCTGACTGATAAGGAAATCTTTTATTTTCCCTTGTACTGCCTGCTTGGCAGATTTTTATGTAAATGGGAAGTTTATTATAAAATTTAATGGCCAGGTATCCCGGACCATCCTGACACCTCTTAGACGCCAAAGAGCCGGCACCAAACTCTGCGAATTGCGCGTATTGTAGGAGTGTACTTCTTCATGTCTGGTGTATTCTTCGAGATGATGTTTGACGAATATAAGATTTTCCAGTATGAAAAGTGATGGCAGAGTTAGTACCTTAAGGTTTACAAAATGCACCCCTACAATCAGCCCCATATGGCAAGCCAGCAACAATCCGAACAGCTCTCCTCTGCATCCGGAAAACCCCGCAGCACCGGAGCTATGCCCCCATACAATAATGGCGTAACTCATTAAGGAGTGAAAAGTGAAAAATAGGCCTGTCTCAAAACATCCTGAGTCACACAATCCGCAAGGCCACGCAGCAGAAACGCACCTGAGGCCAACCGTTTGCAGCAATAATCGGTGTGTGCATCCCAGCGCAGCCCTGAATCGAGGTATACACCAAGGAACTTGACGTTTGCCTCAGTTAAATGATTCGGCATGTCACGCAACGAAAAAACTAAGGATTGTGTCTTTGTGGCATTAAGATAAAGCTTGTTACATGTAAACCAGGATTCGGCCCTCAAAAGAGCCTCACGCGAACACTCCAGGGCCTCAGTACAATCCCCCCTGGCGCAGGAAAAAGTTGTGTCATCCGCAAACAGGGTATAGTGAACCGATGGGTCGAACTGTGGTAAGTCATTTATATAAATAAGAAACAAAAGAGGCCCCAGAACAGAGCCCTGAGGCACACCCACACTTATTGCCCTCTTTGCAGACTCTACACCAGCCACCCGCACAGTCTGAGTTCGACCGGACAGATAGCTTCTCAATAGGGATATGGTATTTGCATCAATATTGTAGCGTTTAAGCTTTTGCACGAGTATTTCGTGTGAAACACAATCGAAAGCCTTGCTCAAATCACAGAAGCAGCTAGACACATACTCCCGGTCCTCAAATGCCATGCGAACAATAGACACCAGATCCAGAATTGCGGAAGATGTGCGGAGTCCCTCACGGAAGCCAAACTGCTGAACCGAGAGCAGCTCGTTACGCTCGAAGAAATCACACATTCGAGAGGCCAAGAATTTCTCAAAAATCTTCGAAAATATTGGCAGCAAAGAGATAGGCCTGTAGTTGCTGAGATCACTACTGTCACCCTTTTTAAAAATCGGAATTACTACGGCTTGCTTAAGGACAGAGGGAAAGATATTTTCTTCTATACATAAGTTAATCAGCTTGGTTAGAGGAATTATAATTAGGTTTTTTACCATTTTTACCAACTCCACTGTCAAGCCAAATGGGTCTCTGCTTTTCTTATTTTTTAGGCTGTTTATAATATCCCTTATTTCATTAAAAGTAGCATTTGTCATGGCAAACCTGTCAGAAGGCAATTCACGAATATTCTCAACCGGATCCAGCGTCGACCCACCAATCCGTGCCTGCAAGTCCGTGGCCACACTTACAAAGAAATCATTAAACTGATCTGAAGTGAGATTTTTTTAAAAAAAT
>JAHBCN010025041.1:0-11450 GCA_019359885.1 Listronotus oregonensis | reverse complement strand
ATAAATAGGGGAAGAGAAACACAACAATCAGCTAAGCATTGACAGTTTCAGAACAAACAGCGAGCCTTTTTTTAAACATTTCGTTTTAATTTGTTCCATCAGACCTTCTCATGACGTCATTTGACGTTCAGCGCATAAATTCAGCGTACTTTTTATCGATGGAATAAAGAACTTGCCCAAATCTCCAAAACCACGCGGCGAGACGACACTTTAAAAATAGCACATAAAAAATAAGTGAAAGAAAATGACTTTCGCATTTCGCAACAAAAATCTCAACGAGGTTACAAAAGTTCTTCCCCACTTCGAAGGAGACCGAAGTCATCCGGAAACTCACAAAATGGGAAGTGGGAATGTTGCCATTTGTTACGACTTGTCGCAAAAAATAGCGAATTTTTGAGTACTTTGAGACGACGGTGATTTACAAAAAAAACAAACCTATTTGTAGAGACTTTTTCGAGATAGACTATGACATTCTATTTTTTATTTTTTTTTTAACAATCTACTAATTACAAATATCCTATTTATATTTATATTTAAATTATAACCTTTTGCTTTTGTTTATATTTAATAAGAAAAACGCCCGGGAGACAAATACCTAGTGGAGCTGGTCGCCGACCTTTGGCAGATCTATATCAGCACGAAGAGCGAGAAAAAAAGGTATATAAAAAAAATTTCCTAAAAAGTTTACTCTACAGTGTATTTATAAAGTAGAGCATAAATTTATTAAAAATTATATAGGAGTTTAAAAGAAAACTTTCCTTACCAGTTGGTTTTTAGTTTTTAGTTTTTTTTGGAAGTTTTTGTTTTTATGAAATTTTGTTGTTTTTTTTTTGAAGCTTTTAAATTAAATACAATTTATTTGGGTTAAGGAGGGGTTTTTGGTTCGTTTTCCCAAGATCCGTCAAATCTGTTAATAAATTAAATGTAAATTCGACGGATCCTGAAAGATGCGAATGACCAAGAATAGTGCCCCAGGGCCGTTTTATTAAACCTTCAATAGATAAGTAACGAAATTACTTTATAGTGACTTTTAGGACGGCTGCTAGAGATTTTCGGTCTCATCTACGTGGAAAACACTGTTTTTACACTGCCCCTTGCCTGGTCCCCCGTAAGTGGGCCCATCATTTTTTGAGCCTAAACCGCTGTTGAGAAATCTTCAATATTAGTGACACCCCTGCGGGACGTGCACCAAGGGTGGTAAACTTATTAATGAGTGCTCGATTTATACTATTTCGAGAATCCAGCGCATTAAGCGCTAATTCATCAAACCGTTTTTAAACTACCACTAAGATTTTTTAAATTTTTTCCCTTTTATGGCATCAAAAAGGGCATTGGTGGGTTGAAATATTCTTGTAAATATCCTTTTCCCAAAAAGGCCATTATAAAAAAATGAAGCACAGTTTTTAAAAAAAAAAAAATTTTTTCTTTTTTTTTCCCAAGATCCAAAACCAAAAGTTTGGGAAAAAATTAAATGTAATTTAAGTCCCTAAAAAGATTGTAGAAATTTATTTTTTTGTAAAAACCTTTTTTCAAAATTAGATTATGTAAATCCTAGGATCCTTCTCGTTTAAAAATAAAACTGTATTGGCCCCCTTTAAAAAAATTCCATTCTGAATAAAACAAAATTAGGGGAAAACGTTTAAATTTTTTTTAAAAAATTTACCTTAAAACCCATTAGAAAAATTCCAAAATTAATTTTTAAAAATTTATTTTAAAAGAAAAAAATTTGGGCCCAAAAAAAACGGTACTGGATAGATATCGGGGAACCCAAATTAATCCCAAAAGGTGGGAAAAACTTGCAACTGATACTTCTCCCTGGGCCTTTTTAAATTATTTTTTTCAAGAGCATCCCCAAAAGGTTCCAATTGTTCCAAAATGGGTTCTAATCATTTGACGTTCCTTACCTTTTAACCCCCCTTTTTTTGAAAAACAACCCCTGTTAAATCTAAATTCCCGGGGAAAATTTTTAAAAAATTTTTATGGGGCACTTTTAAAAAATTGTCCAATTTAAAGGGTCATTTAAAAAAAATAAAAGGTTCATTTAAATTCTATTAAAAATCTTTATAATGATGGAAAAATTTAATTTTAAATTAAAAAAAAATTTTTGGGGTTTAAGTAAAGAATTTATAAATTCACAACTTTTTAATTCAAAAAACACCAACAACGGGGAAAAACGGGTTTTAAAAGGGTAAAGCTTTTCCAAATTTCCCTCTATAAAAATCTCCCCGGTTTTTAAAATTTTTTAAAAAATTTTTCCCTTTCCCCGTGTTACTACTTTAAAAAAATATTTTAAAAATTTAATTAAATTTTAATGTGGAAGATTAAACCATTTTGGAACCCTTTTTAAACCCAGGTAAAAAAAAAGTCTGGGGTTTGGGTCGTTGTTGGGTTTTTTTTTATTTTTTACGAAATGGCCAAAAAGGGAAAGGGTTTTTTTATTTCCCCCAAAAAAAAAAAATTTTTGGGGGTTGAAGAAAGGGACACCTAGGTAAAACACACCGGGGTTGCAAAAACCCTCCCGGGGTTTTTTTTGAAATTTGGGGTTAAAAGGGGGGAAAAAAATGCCCGAACCTATTTCTTCGGTCATTATACCGTTCCGTTGAACAACTGCGTGAACTGTTTTTTTTATCTTTCCCAAAAGTTCCAAAAAATGGTTGTCTTTATCCCCTGTATGTGATAAAGGGGCCCTTTTCCCAAAGGGGGGCCCCCCTTTTTGTGGCTCCTTTTTATACGGGTGATAACCCTAGTTTTATCTTTGTGGTTTTTGGTAAATTTTTACGTTTTTTTTGGTTCCTCATTTGTTAAAAAACCCAAAAAGAAATTTTTGATTTTCATTATTTCGGTTTGAAACAAAAAAAAAACAAAATTTGAATATATTAAAAAATTTAACAAAAAACAAAAGGTTTTTTTTTAAAAGCTTAAATAAATTATCAGATAAAATTTTTAAATTAAAACAAAAAATTTTTAAAAAAGGAAAAAAATTTTCAAACAACAATTTAAACCATACAGCCCTTTTGTGCTTTGAAATTTTTCCACAGCGGGGGTTGTTTTAAAAACTGGGGGAATCCACTGCAGAATTTACCAAAATTTTATTCCCCCTTTTTATTCCCCAAAAGCTCGTCATATTTTTCCCCAAAATTTTTTAAAATGTTTTTTGGGCAATTTTTTCCATATCGGTTTTGGTCTAATTTTTAAATAAATTTAAAAATTTTTGGGGAAAATTTTTCCCAAATTTAAAAAATTTCCCTTTAATATTCCCCCCAAAAATTTAAAAATTTGTCGAAGGGGGGCAAATAACATTAAGATCTATAATTTTTTCTGGCAGAATTTGAAAAAAAAAGGGGGTTTATCATTTTATTCCCCCAAATTTAAATCAAGCCCCGTTAAAAAAATTTTTTAAGGATTAAGGCCGGGGGGTTTTTTTTAAAAACCAACACCAACCAATTTGTTCCATTAAAATTTTATTGAAAATAATTTTGGGTTTCCCCCTTTTCCCAAAAAAGTGGAATTTTGGGAAGATTTTTTTGGTAGTTTAAGACTTTTTTTTATTTTCTCAAAAAAAATCAAAAATTTTACAAACTCTTTTTCAATAATTTTTGATTACCTTTTTTACATTTTAAATTTGCCCGGATTTTTTTAAAACCTTTTTCTTCATATTTTGCGGGTTCCCTTTTTTTAAAAAAATTTTTTTAAATTTTCCATCAAAAATTTCAATTTGACAAAGTAATTTTTTTTAAATTGGGGTAACCGACAAGCTTTTTTTGTTTTTAAAAAGAGTTTGATAACGAACAAAACCAAATTTTAAATTGATGCTTTAGTAAATTTGAAAAACGGGTTTTACTCTTTTATTTAAAAATTTTTTGGGTGAGAATTTTTTAAAAAATAAATTGAAAATTTTTTTAGGAAAAAAATTTTCGAAGCTTATTTTCCCGGCCTATTCTTTTTTCGGACCAAAATTTTGTTTTTTTTAAATTTTAAAATTTTTAAAAAATTTTGGGTTTTTAAATTATCTTAAAAAAAGGGGAAAAAAATTTTTGGTTAAAAAGAGAGAAGCGATATTTATAAAAATTTAAAAAAAAAATTTAAAAAATTTAAATTTTTTACCCTTTTTTTATTTTTATTTTTAAAATTTTTTGGTTACAACTTTAAATTTTTTAATTTAATATTTTTTAAACCACTTTTTTGTCTCGCCTAAATTAATACTAAAGTTCACAATCATTTTTATTGATTTTAAGTCTTTCTGGAAAAACCGAGATCTCCCTTTTTTTTTTCTTTTAGGGAAACCCGCGTGATTCCATTCAATCCCGGTTTTGATAATTTTGGAAGCATCTTTTCCCAAACCCGACTGTATCTTTAAAAATTTTATTTTTTTTTTTTTTTTTTAAAAAATATTTTATTTTTTTTTTGGAAAATTTTTGGGGGTTTTTATCAGAAAATATTTTTTATTTTTTTTATATAGAAATTTCTTGTTTTTTTTTAGGTTTATGTTTTATTTGTTCTTTTTTTTTTATCTCAGGTGTTAGAATTTAAGGTTTTTACCCCCGGAAATATTTTTTTTTATTTTGAAAATTTTTTGTTTTATTTATAGAATTTATGTTTTATTTTTTACCCCCCTTTTTTTTAAAGTAATTTTTTTTTTTTTTGTTTTAGAAAAAATTTTGGGGCAAAAGATAAAAATTCTTATAAAACAATAATTTTTACAAATTATTAAGAAAAATAATTTTTAAAAAAAAATTCCGTGTCC
This sequence comes from Listronotus oregonensis, assembly GCA_019359885.1. NCBI lineage: Eukaryota > Metazoa > Arthropoda > Insecta > Coleoptera > Curculionidae > Listronotus > Listronotus oregonensis. The sequence continues at coordinate 6,706 of JAHBCN010025041.1, read as the reverse complement.
CAAATTTTTTTTGGGTTTTTTTTTTTTTAAAAAATTTTTATCTAGAACATATAAATTTTTTTAAAAAAAAGTTAACAATAAGATTTTTTTTTTTTTTATTATTTTTTTTCCCAAAAATTTAAAATTTTTTTCCCCCTTTCCAACAAAGATAAAAATTTTTTTAAAATCTTTTTAAACAAAAACCTTTTTTAATAAAATAAAACAGTTAAAATAATGTATTTTTGGGAAAAACTTATTTTTTTTGGAATTGGGGAAAAAAAAAATTTAATAATACCAGCCGGGTTTTTTCCCCCTTTTTGCCAAATTTTGATGAGTTTTGGTAATGCGTTATTATTGGGGCCCGGGGTTTGCCGCCACCCCTTTTCTTTTACGAAAAAATTTTGGGTTTGGAAAAAAACCCGGGGGTTTATTTTTCAACCCCCCTTTTTTTTTTTGTGGGCGTGGGGCGTAACTGTTTACTGTTTCCCCGTGTTTTTGTCAGCCCTTTTTATGGTTTTTTTGTTTTTAAAATTTTTTTCTAAATTTTTTCAAAATTCAAAATTAAAAAAACCGAAAAACCCGGGGGGGGCATGGATTTGCTTTTGGGTTTCCCTTATGCGTCGGGTGGATAAAACCCCCATCAAGTAAAAAAAGGGGAAAAAGGCCCCCTTTTTTAAAAAAAGTTTTTTTAAAACACTTGGGTTCCCCCCCAAAAAAACACCAACCCCTTTTTAAAAAATTTTTCTTCCAAATAACGGGTTTTTTTAATTCTCTCATACTTTTAAAACCCTTTCAATTTAAACAGTTTTAAAAAAGTATATTTAAAAAAAGGTATTCAGCCTCTCACATCATATTTGGGTCCCCTGCATTTTCCTTACTGGGGAAAAATCAAAACCCCGGGGGGGACCCCAACCACCAGGATTTTTGGGGCCCCAAAAAAGAACAGAAAAGGGGGTACAACCTGTCTAAATTTGAAAAACCTTTTTTAAAATTTAAAAAATTTAAAAAAACCCAAAACCCCCGGGGTGGGGGGGCGGAAAAAACCCCTAAACTTGTTTTTTCTTTACCCAATCAATCAATCAACAAAAAGGTACATTTTTTGGGATAAAAAAAAAAATTATGGGGGTTCCCCAAAAATTTTGGGCCCCTTTCCCAAAAGTAATTCTTCAACCCAAAAAAAAGCAATGTGTTTTCCCCAATTAAAAATTTTTAAAGAAATATTAAAGCTGGGGTTCCCAAAATTTTTGGGTTCCCCTTTTTTAAAAAAAAATTTTTTGGGGGCTGATGGGGTTTTTGGGACAAATTTTTTTCACGGATGCAGATCTTTGCAAAAAAAAGGTATATAATCCAATATCTATTTTTGGGCTTTTTTTTTTTAAACATTTACTATAACCTCTCTTATTTAAGTACCTAATATTTTTTTTTAAAACAGGGGGCATAAAAATAATAAAAATTTAAAAATTAGGGCATTGCCCGAAAACCCCATTGACAAAGAAAAAAAAAACCTTTCCCAACATAACATTTAAAAAAACAACTTTTTCAAACAAAAAGTTCGGGGGCCATTGAGCCATATAATATAACCCAAAAAGGAAGACAATAAAAGATAAAAATTAATAAAATGCGGGGTATATACAAAAAACAAATAAATTTTAACAAAAAAAAGTTCTATTTTTTGGTAAAAAAAATGTAAAAAAATTTAAAATTTGTTTTCTTTTAAATTTTTATAATTCACATATAAAATGCCCTTTTTACAAAAAAACCAAAAAACAAAACCCGTATAGATACTTTAAAACAACAAAATGGAAAAATAAAAAATAAAACAAAAAATTTTTGGGGAAAAACAAATTTAAAATTAAAAAATAATAAAAAATGTCTTTTATTTTTCCCGTTGGGGTCAAAAAAATTTAAATAATAATTAAAATTTCAATATATTTACAAAATTTTTATACATAAAAAAAAATTTTAAATTTTAAAATACACCTCCCCATCCTCACAAAATAAAAAACCAAAACTTTTACTAAATTTTTTTAAAAAAAAAGTTTAAAAATCTTAATTTTCCCTGGGTGTGTAAAAAGGCCCTTGTAAAAATTAAATTTTTTAACCCTTTTTTTAAACAAAAAATCATCAAATTTTGTCAAAAATTAATTGGGGGGGATTATATTTTTTAATGCTTTCAAAAAAAAGATTTTTTTAGTCAATTGGTTTTGGGAATAGGGGAGAGTAAGTCCATCTCTTGATATTCTGTGGATTAAGTGCTATAAAATTTTTTTTACTTTTTTTTCAGAAAGGAAAACCCCCCCTATGAAAATTCCTATTATAGTTAAAAATTCTTCCACAACAAACAGTGGTTTTTCCCCAAAGTTCCCTAAATTTAAATTTTTCAGATATCTCACCTTTTCTCCCTTTTAAAAAAAAATTGGGGAAATTTATTAATTGACTTTAAAAAAAAACCCCAAAAAGCTATTCCATATCTCCCTGGGTTAACAATGAATACACTGTGGCAATTTTGATTTTTTAGCTCCTTTGACACTTTTTTCTTTATGGGATAACCCACCCCCGACGGGTTTTTTGCTCAATTCTAATTTATTTTTTCAAAATTTAATTTCCTGTTAAAAATCCCAAAACTTTTGACTGATCTATTCTCACAAAAACTTTTTTAAAAACCAAAATTTTCACAATTAAATCTAAAACCTAAATTCCGGGCTTGAAAAGTTAAGGGATAAAAAGTTTGCAGCCCCCTTATTCCAAACCAAATCTTTTTTAATAATTTTTTTCAAACTTTCTCCATTTTTTTCCCTGCCACAAAATGGGTTTCATCATCTTTTAAACAAAAGTCGATCCCCCAATTTTAAATTTTTTTGGCCGGGGCATTTTATATTAAAAAAAATGGGGGTCCCGGGACCAAAAACCAGGGTGCCCCACTTATAAAAAAAAATTGGGGCCTTTCCAGCATTTACCATTTGGGTTTTTATTTGGGAAAGAGGCAAAACCAAACCCAAAGGGCCCCTTTCCCTGTTCCAGTTTCGCAAAAGGGTTTTCCTTGGTTTTTCCGGGCGAATTTCCTTTTAAATCAAAAATACACCCTTTAACATCCCCCCAAATTTAGGAAAGGGGGATAGGTTTTTAAAAAAAAAAGTTTCTTACTGGTGCCCTTTTTTTTCCTGAAAGGGGAAAAATGGGACCCGTTTTTATGTTTTTAAAAAACCCTAAATTTTTTTTTACTAATTTTTTTAAAAATTTTTGGGAAAAAAGGGGGGGCATTTTTGGAAAAAGGGGGAAAGGGTTTCCCCGGGGGGGAGGGGGGCCCCCCTTTTGCAAAGGGGTAAAACCCCAAGTCTTAAGACAAGAAGGAAACATTCCCTGTTTAAAAGAATAATTTTTGCCCCCGCTAAAGCCCTTTTTGGGGGGTTGTTTTCTAAAATTTTAAAAATTTTAGGGGGAAAATCCATCCCAAACCGGATGACTTTTTTTTTTTTGGGGAAAACATGGATCGCTCATCAACATCAAATGTAAAAGAACAAAAATTCCATTAAAAAACATTGTCCAAAAAAAACCAAAAGGGTCCCAATTAGAAATGAATATTTGCTGTTTAAAATTTTATGCCACCGAACAAAAAAAAAAGGGTTTTGCTCATTTAAGTCAATATTTGGTTTTTTTTGGGTTTGGAAAAATTTTTTTCCCCTTTTTTATTTTTACAATATTCCAAACTTTCCTTAATTTAAACCCGGGGAAAGGGCATTTATCCCCATAAAAAGTCCCCTTTAAACCTTTTTTTTAGTTGGGCCCATAAAACCCTTTTTTTATTAAAAAATTTTAGAAAATTGGCATTGTCCCGTAAATTTTTTTTTAAAAAAAAGTAGTAATTTTTAAAACTGAAATTTTTAAGCCCGGGTTTTAAACCCAAAATTTTTTTCATTTATTTTAATTTTTTTTTAAAAAAAATTATAAATAAAAATATTTAGTAGTTTGGGTGAAATGCACTTGGATCTGGACCATCAATACAGTTTTCCAGTTTGCCCGGAGGTATTTTTCCCCAAAGCTAAAAAAATTTTTTAAAAACTAAATATTCTCCCCAAGCGCCCGTTTCTTTTATCAACTTAAACTTCGGGGGAAACCTTTATTAGTCGGATAAAAACGCGGCCCTCAGAACAATCCATTACCCTTAAAAATTTTACACATCTAATTTTTTTAAACTTTTGCCCCTAATCGGGAAATTGGGAAAATCGTCAAAAAACATCCAAAAATTAAAAATTTAAAATTTTTTTAAATTTTATTTTCCCAATCTTTCCCTAAGTTTTTTTATTGAAGTCCCCGGAAAATTTTTAAATTCAAAAGGCTTCGGGGAAAAAATTTTTCCCCCAAAAATTTTTCTAGATTCTCAAAGAAAATTTTATGTCCCCCTTGGGCGGTCTAAAATCAAATTAAATAAATATTACTTTTTTAAAAAAAATTTTGTTTAAATTAAAAATTTTTTTGGGAAAAAAAATTTAAATTATTTTTTATAGTTTTAAACGGGAAAGGTCTAAAAAACGGTTTTTTTATTAAAACTTTTTAAAAACCCCAAATAGCCGGGTATTTCCCCCAAAAGTTTTAAAGTTTATAAAATTTTTTTAAATTAAAACATGGTTGTTTCATTTCAAAAATTTTTGTTTAAAATAAAAAATTAGGACTCCCCCGTTTTCAAGAATTTAAAAACTCATCACTCTTTTTGGGGGTTTGATTAAAATTTTAATTAACAAAAATTTTAAACCCCCGTTTTCCGAATAAAAATTTTAGACTTTTCTGGAAATTTTTAATTCCCCTTGACTTTGGCCAAACTCGGTAAAAAAAATTTTTGTGACTCTTTTTTTCCCATGGCCCCAACTTATATCAAAAATTTGGGGCGTGGCCCAAAAATCAGAAACCCTTTTTTTTCCCTAAATGTTTTTTTTCAAGACGGGGAAAAGCCATTCGGGGGAAAACAATAAAAGTTTTTTTTTTTAAAATAATTATCTAGTTTACCCCTTTTCCCACTAAGTTTGGTATTTTTAAAAAGGGTTATTTTGTTCTCATAAAACCAAAAAACCCCCGATATTAATATAACTTTAGTAAAAAGGCTTTTTAAATTTTTTTTAAAATTTTCCAAAAAGGGAAAATTTTTTTTATTATAAAAAGTCGTTGGCCCCGGAAAACCAAAAAACAGTCATTAGATTTAAATTTTTTACAAAAACCCTGTTACACCCTTTTTAAATTTCACCCAAATATAATGCTTTTGGGTTTTCTTGGTTTGAATTTCAATTTTTTGCCCAAAATTTTTTTAAGTTTTTCCCAAATTATATCCAAACTGATCACACCCCCAAAAAACCCCTTTTTCCCTTCACCCCGTTTTCTTTTAAACTTTGTTCAGGGGAAAAAAATACTCCCGTGGGGGAAAAAATTTAGCATGTAATTTATCCGTTTCCATATTATAAAGGCTTATCTCAATTTTGTCAGCTCCATTTTTTTTTGGGGCTTCCAATATTTAATTTCTATTTAAAATTGGGCCGTATTTTTTTGGGGAAAAAACCCTTTTTGCTTTCTTTAATTTTGGAACCCCCCAAAATTTATTCTCTTTTTTTTAGGGTTTCTAAATTTTTAAAAAAATTTGGTCTTGAATATTAAAATTCCTTAACTCACCAGAAAGATCCCTTTTTTCTTATTCCATTTTTTTAAAATTTTCCCCTAAGGACTTTTTTTTTTTGGTTTTAAAAATCTTTTTTGTTTAGGGCTCCCCTTTTTGTACCCCCCAATCATCCCCAAAACCCTCCGGAAAAAAAATTCGTCTTCGAAATCTTTTTTTCCCCGCTTTAGCCTTTAAAATCACCTTTTTTTTTGAACCTGTTCTTTTAAACTTTTTATTCTTTTGGAAGCCCTTTAAAAAGTTTCATAATGTTTTTTTTTGGGGTTTTTTTTATGTCATCTTTTTTTTTTTCTTTTGCCCTTTTTTTTTTTATAATCGTGATTTTTTTTTTTTGCTGATCTTTTTCTCCTTGCTTACTCTGAACAAAAAAAAACCCAAAATTTTTTAAAAAAGTTAACCCGAAAGGGGGTTTTTTTGTTGGGGAAATCAGCCTTTTTTGCCAAAAAACAAACCCCCAAATCACAATTTAAAAAATATTTCCCTCCCCCTTGGTTCCTTTTTAAAAAAAAATTTTTTCCGGGATTTTGACGCCGGGATTCTTTTTTTAAATTATATTACAAAACAATAAAAAAACAACCCCCAAAAACTTTTAAAATTTTTTTAGTCAGGATCCCCCAAAAAGGGCCGGTCCCATACAAAAGAAATTTTTAAAAAAATTCAAAAAGGGGAAGACCACAGTCCCCCAAAAACCCCAAAAAATGGTAGGAAAATTTTTAAAAAGTATTCTAAAAAAAAATCCTTTTTCTTCAATTTTAAATTTTTTTTCCCCTTAAAATTTTAACTTGGGCTTGAAATTTTTTTTTTTTTAGTTTATTTAAAAAAAAAATTTAAAAAAATTAGGGAAAAAATTTTTTATACAAATTCCCATTTTTTTCCCCCCCAAAAATTTCCCCAAAAATTCCCAAAGTTTATCCACTAAAAAAAAAACCCTAAAAACGGAAAACTTTTTTAACTTTTTTTTTAAAATTTAAGCGTTATTTTTTTTTTTCTTGGGGTAACTTATTCCCCTTGGGTTTACAGATTTGTCATTCGTTAAAATTTTTTTCTCATTATTGGGAAAAAAGTTAT
>JAHBCN010025040.1:0-11483 GCA_019359885.1 Listronotus oregonensis | reverse complement strand
ATTTTTTAAATTATAGATATTTTTCGCCACCATTATTAAAAATAAATTATATTTACGCATCCTGAGAATTACCACCACGATAATTTTTGTGTCATAATTTAAAACATGTTGATTGACAATCGGGTAATAATATTACGTATAAAGTCATAGGGGCCACTTTTTTTGTAAGGTATCTATTAAAGTTTTGCAAATTATTAAGAGTCATTTGTTTTTGGTAACGGTCCCAAAAGTAAGTTTTGTTTGCCCGAAAAAATAAACCATCCCTAATATTGCGCAAGATCCGTCAGCATTCTAGGAGTCTAATTATTAGCTTGAAATTACTAATTGATTTCTCTTTTTAAGGTCTTTGTGGATAACAAAAAAAACTTTATTACTTTTTGTTACTTTTTTACGTAAGCCGTTATAAAAATAGATTTTACAAAATAACCAAAAAAAAAGGTTAGATCACCCAATAGGGTTACTTCTATAGATAACCGGACGCTTACACAAGCGTCATTCTGCATTAAGCCATTTCTGCAGCCGAAATTGCAGTATTATTTTTTAATACTTTTTCTTAAAAAAGGTGCTAATGATATATATTTTTTATAGTTTAAAGCCAGTATTATCCATGTAGTTTTAAATCTATTTATTTACATACAAGTAACTTAATTTAAACGCAACTTTTAAAATGTATTGTTTTTTAATTAGGTTTTGCATCTAAATTAACTAAATCGTCTTCATCGTTTACCAATGATTAATTGTTTCCTCTTTGGCAAATGGTACTCATTACAATTATATAATATGCAAATAAATAAATACCTATTCAATCAAAATGAGCAAAACTTAAATGAATGAAACCCAGCATTGGAGCAGCAAGTAAGAAATTTAAAATGTGGGTTAAATTGATTAAATAAATACTTTTTCTAAATTCACATTGCGCATGTTTAATCTGCGCTACCTTATGCTTAACCAAACCAAATTTGACAGTTACCATGAACTTTAAAATTGACAGACTTAAACTTCGACCGTTGATAGGCGTAATCATAAACATTAGATATCTAAACGTGACTAAATATTAAAAAATATACAGGGTGTTCCGAAACAAGCACGAAATTTGTTGTGTACTCTATTAGTTAAACTAGGACAAAAAAGTGCCTTAAAATGTGACATGAGAAACGCTTTTTATGAGAGCTAGAGTCTCCTTAAAGCAAAATCCAGAAAATGCGATATAATGATTTTATTTTTTAAAGTCACGCAATTTAGGCATCACGTATTGGATGGAGTCAATACAAATATCGACAATTTTTTTAATTTTTGTAATATTACCTATTTTTTACGAAAAAATATAAACTGCCATAGTTTTTTTTTTATAAAAGAAAGGTACCCATGCTATATAGGCCCCGCCCTACATATGACTTCCCTGATTTAAAAATTTAAGGTATTGAAAAAGCCAAAGTTGTGACAACGCAACATAATGAAATGATACTTAAGAAATTATAAAAAATTATTGCAAATAGTTTTAAAAATATCAGGCAAACACCCTCTTCAAGATTTCCGTTTTCGAAGGTTCAGTTTCTTCAGCACGCATTTCTCATGACATGTTTACGAAAACTTTTAGCTCCGTGTTTATGTAATAAATATGCTCTAAAAACATTTTATGCGCTAATTTTGGAAACCATGTATGGGGAAAAATTTTAAGGGTCTGTCTCAAAAATATCGTTATAGCTTTGAACCATACCCCAATAAACCTTTAACGATTTTTTATTTTTTTTTACTGGAAAACCCATTTTTCAAAGGGCAGGGTAGGTATTTAGAATTAACCATTGGGTAAAATTTTTGGGCTAATATTTTAGTGGCAGGGAATCCGTTTTTCCCCCTTTAAAATATGTCGGTCGAAATCATTTGTCATTAGATAAAACGGTTGGAAAAAGTGTATGAAACTTTAACTAGAGGTTAATTAAACAAAATTTAAAGAAACCTGTTTATTTTAAAAAAATCCAAATCATCAAAGGGGATTTATTAGTAATGAATTGAAAAAAGAAAAAAAGGTTTTGAATTCCCCGTTAACCCGGTTCTCCAAACTTTCCAGCCGGGATACTGATTACCCAAAAAGCGAGGGCCAAAACCTATTATATTTTGCCGGTGGTGGGAAGGAAAAAACGATGAAAAAAAAAATCCAAAAAGAAAAAAGTTTGGCTGCAAATCGGATTTTAAATCCCAAAAAGGCAACACGGGGGAATTATTTTAATTTTCCTGCATTTTGAATTTTTGATTAGTGTAATAGAGAGAGGAGAACGGGCACGGCATCTGGGGAAAAGCGGAAATAGGTAGACCCTTTATCGCTAACAGATGGGGGAATAGCACGTCGAAAATCTCGTTGGTTGGAAATTTTGGTGTCTTTTCCCCCCCCGATGGGGAAAAGGAATATATAAGAAGGTAGGGCCAACCAAAGTAGTTCCTATGACACTGTTGTTAAAAAAAATTGTACCTTTAATAGTGTTTGTGGGGTTTGTTTAAGAATCTTTATAAAGTTTTTGATTTGAATTGTTGCTTTTGTGTGAAAATTGTAGTATGGGACAAAAAATTTATAGTAAGAAAAATTTAAAGATCAGTGGAACATTCAGTATTTCGTAATTGAGTCCAGTAACAAGGCGCTATGTTTGATTTGCAATGAAAGCATACCCCCTTTTCCCAAAAAATATAACATTAAACGTCATTATGAAACAAAACATTTTCAAAATTACCCCAAAATATACAGGAAGTTTGCAGACAGAAAAATTCGAAGCTATGCAGCGGGGTTGAAATCCCGCAATCTTCATTTAAAAAAACCAAAACAAAAAGAGGCTGCAACTCGTGCCAGTTTTCGTGTGGCTTTTAAAATTGCAAAACGTGGAAAACCATTCACCGATGGAGAAATGATCAAAGAATGTATAATTGCAGTAGCCGAAGAAATGTGCCCTGAAAAGGTAAATTTATTAAAAACTGTCATATGTCAGCAAACACTGTGGCTCGAAGGGTGAAAACATCGCTGAAAATATATCCTCTCAACTGTTCAAAAAAAATGGACTTTTTGAGGGTTTTTTTTGGCCTTGGATGAGTCAACGGATGTGTCAGATACTGCCAGGTGTTGATTTATATTCGAGGAGTAGATAAAAGTATGAAGTGCACGAAGAACTTCTTTTTGTATAGTATGTGGCACACCTACTGGTACAGATATTTTTAAAGGAGTTAAAATGGTATTAATCAAAAGAACCTTCGAGGGAAAAAAATTGAAGTGTATTACAACGATGGAGGCAAAACATGAGGGGGAAAGAAAAGGGAGGGTTCTTCAAAGGCTTAGAAAATGAGGTAAAAAATTTTTTACAGACCATCAACAGTTTTGTTGGAAAATTTTTTGGTAGTCTGACGTTCAAAACCCACAATCAATGAATTTATCAGATCCGGGCTGAATCCCCGACACCACTTTTTATTGAAGAGATTGGAGAAACTGACTTACCATCATACTGCCGTACGCTGGCTTAGTTGTGGAAAGTCCTTTGCGCTTTTTGAACTTCGAAAAATGATCAATTTTTTTTGAATGAAAAGCATCGCCCTCTTACTGAATTACAAAACAACGCATGGCTGTGGAAGTTAGCATTCTATGTTGTTTTGACAAAACATGTAAACGATCTGAATTTGGGATTGCAAGGAGAAAACCAGAATCTTCCTGATTTCCGAAGTAAATGTTTTTCACATTTTAAAACATATGAAATATTCAGCCACACTACTGAGACTGAGTTTCCTATCGATTTTGCAATCAAAACTTTGAGTGCTTTAAGAAAAATTTTTGATACTTTTTTTTCCGGACTTTGATGCCATTGCGAATCAAATTAAGATTTTTCAGAATCCTTTGATACTGACATTGGAACCCTCCCCCCGGAACTTCAAATGGAAATGATTGATCTACAATGCAGTGATAAAATTAAGAACAAATATCAAAACTCATCTTTGTTGGGAATTTTATAAGAGCTTCCACTGACACAATTTTTATAATTTGCATAGATTTGTCGTGGTCGTTTTCTGTTTTTGGTACTACTTATTTTGTGAGAAAACCTTCTCCAAAATGAAGACACAAAAAATGTTTACAGATCGAAATTAACTGATGAGCATCTTAAATCTCTTTTTAAAAATTTTCAAGTAAAAATTTGGGCCAAACTACAAACTATTGTCAGTGAAAAACTAACTACATAAATCTCATTAGTATTTCATATGTCATAATGTTTGTTATAATTATGTGATTATTTATATTTAAAAATATATATATATATATATATATAAAATATATATATATATATATATATATATATATATATATATATATATATATATATATATATATATATATATATATATATATATATATATATATATATATATATATATATATATATATATATATATATATATATATATATATATATATATTATATATATATATTATAAAATGTTAGTTGATTCATTTCAATAATTTGTTAGTTATTATATATAAATTAAATTTTCTGCATATTATACACTTTATATTTCAATTCTGTGTTTCTTTATCCAATTATCACAAAAACAAAAAAAAGCCTACAAGAATGTTATGAGTTGCGGAGTTTGCCCATGACCATATCAATGTAGATGTAATATTAATAAATATTCAACATAAAAATTTGAATACTTCAGTAAAATAAATTTTAATTTGCTATAAAAATTATTTGTTCTCTAAAAGGAGTTTTCAAGTATGTAGCCTCCGCGGGGGCCCGGCAAAAAAATGTCCGCGGGCGGGGTGGCCCCGGGCCGTAGTTTGGGGACCCGGTATAGACAAAGTGATCGGACCTAATAAGAAGGAAAATATAATGTCTTTATGAAAAGGGGGTTATTCCTACCTTGAATATACTAAAAAGAAGAGACGAAGACGAAACCAATATAAATATTAGCCGTGCCACCCTCCATAGAGTTGTTTGTAAAATGGGTTTTTAAATACTGCAAAATAGACAAAAGACAAGTAGTAATGGAGTCGCACAGATTACGCGGGGGAGATTTAATTACCTTCAAAAAATTTTAAAAAGTAAAGAAAACAGATTATAATTTACCTTGATGAAAAGGGTTCACACAGACACAGCCCCCAAAAAGGATGGGTTGATTCCAGTAAAAACGCAGACGAAAGCACCTTAAAATAAAGGAAAACGCATTACCATAATAACGCTGGTTCAGTAGACGGATTTGTCCCAAACTGCTTGCGTTTCTGAAAGAATATTAAGGTTTTTTGGGGGATTATATGAGGATACAAGTGCAAAATTTTTTGAAAACTGGTTTCAAAAGTATTTTTAAAAATATTCCAAAAACAGTGTTATTGTCATGGATAACGCAACTACACCCGTCGCTAAAAAGCACCAGCCACAACAAAACAAAACCAAAATTTTTTTTAAAAAAATTTTTTTTAAAAATTTTCAGAAAAAAAAACGCATTTTTTTGAAGTCCAAATTCATATGAATTAAAAACAATAAAAGGTAAATTTTGGTGAACAGGGGGGATACTGTCTTACGGCTTCCCCCAAATACTTTTTATGTTTAACCCCATAGAGATTTGTGGAACCAAGAAAAATCAAAGATTAGAGAAAAAAATTTAAAACCCCTACTTTAATCCCGGGCCCCCCCAAAAAACAAAAAAACCCTTTTAAAAATTAATCTGAATGATATTAAAAGTAAACAGAATTAGATTTAGATATTTAGATTAAAATGTTATTATGTTGATAATGCAGTTATAAATTTATTAAAACTTTGCATATATTTAATTTCTTAAAAAAATTTTTTAAGATTATATTTACCTAAATAATAAACTAAAAATTTTTACACCAGGATCCGTAGTTTTATTGTGGGGGGGTATAATCCATAAATGTAGGCAAGTGTTAAAAATTTTAAAACAGACATCCCAAAAAAATAAATTATATTTCGGCCTCGTCTTTGTAAATAAGATGAGGAACCTCTTTTTTGCATCAAACCCAGGTTAAAAAAAGGGGGAAAAAATTCTGCCGCTCCCCCGAACCCCTTAAACCCAGGGTCCAAGCTTTTCATTCTTTTTTCGCGTGTCAAACTGTAGCACGCGTTCTTTCGACGTTTTTTTTTTTTGTGATTTATGTATCCCGAGAAATTTTCGCAAGAATGCCGAGAAGGAAGAGGTTTTATAAAGATCAAAAGGATCAAAAAAAATTAAAAGACCTTAAAAAAGAGGCAAAAAAAAACAAATCGACCCCCCCAAAAAAAATCGATAATTCGTACAAACAAAGGCGGTCCCGTTCGAGAAATCGTCGTGCACTTTCGTTTTCCCCGCCCTCCTTTTTCACTTCTCCGCAATCTTCACCCGCTCGGTCTCGATCGAGAACCCTTTTTTCGCCCAATCAAGGCGTATTAGGGATAGAAGAAACCCCCCAAAAGCAGAGGGAAAGTGATCTCCTATAATAGTGGTATTTAGATTTAATTTCTGAAAAAAAGGGGAAAAAAAAAATTTTAAAATTTTTATTAGTTTTAAAACGGCCAGAGAAAAAAAAAAAAATAGTACGAGTATAATCGCTACCTATTTTTTTGGGGCCCGTTTTTTGGAATACAGACCAATAACTTTTTGAACACAGATTTCTACCATACTATTTTGAAAAAGTAGGGGGGGTTTTAATTGGGGCCCAGTTTTACCTTCCTACTGTTTTGAACACAGCCCCCAAAAGGTAAGGGGTTCAACTTTAAAAGAGATTATAAATTGTTTTAACACAATTTTATTTAAAACCCCTTATGGCAACTGTTTTTCGGAATACAATACCCAATTTTTCAGCATTGGTTTTAAGATTTTTTTTGTCATCCTATTTTAAATAAATAAATTAATAAAAATTACATTTTCTTTTTTTTTTTTTGTCTACAGAACAAATCAAAAATTTGAGACTGCACTATTTCCCCCCCCTAACCCTATTTGGTGAAAATGTATCCCAGAAAAAAACACGTTGGGGTCCAGGCCTACAAGAACATATGGCAACAACCTGGACAAGTATTATTGAGAATGGACTAGATGAGGAAGAAAAAATTTTTATTAAAAAATACCCCTTTCCCCGAAAACGCCCAAAAACTTTTACCTAAACAAAAAGGAATAATTAGAAAGGGGAAGGGATCCGAATCATTTAAAAAAAAGAGACGCCCCCCCAAACAAAGTTCAGCTAAAAGTAAAACCCCCATAGTCCCCTTTGGACAGCAACCCCGAAAATTTTTTAAAACAGGGGGGGGGACCACCCTTTCCCCCCAACCACTATGTGATGCTGGCCGACTACTAACTGACTTTTTTAAAATGGGACTTTTCCCCAAAAAACGTTTATACAACCTGACAAAAGTGAAAGAGGCTCTGAAAACTTCTCATCAGGTGAATTTTTATTGGGCAGATGTCAAAAAATTTTTGAAGCCCCCAAAAAAAATGGAACGCTCCATTGCCCCCAAAGAGTCCCCTTAACCACCCCCAAAACACCAACAAAAAAAAATTCCCCCTTTAAAAAATTTAAGAGTCTGCCTCGACTGCCACTGGGGGGGTATCGAGGCGGAAAAAAACAGGGACATACCCCCCCTCAGTCTGTGAACAGACGGAATTTTTCCAGGACCGGAGACAAGGGGAAAAAACCCCGCCCTAAAAAATGAATGAGGCCCGAAACGTCAAGAGGGGGAAATAGCGGTTTAAAAAAATTATTAAAAAAAAATTTGGGTCAAAAACTAAAAACCCCCTATATTTTGTCATGTATCCGGGGTTTTTAAAAAATTTCCCTTTTTTAAAAGACCTAAGAAAAAAAACATACCAAAAAACCAAAAAAATTCCCCCTACTGAAGCCACAGGGAAAATTTTTAAAAACAATCAAAAAAAAAACTAGTCAGGGGCTTTAAAAAAAGTCCAGCCCTGTAAAAATCAATATTTTTCTAATATTTTTTTGGGCAGAAACCTGATGGATCTTTGATTAATCATAAATTTAAAAGGTCTTAATAAATATGTTAAATGTAGCCATTTTAAAATAGAAGACCACAAAAAAATTTTTAAAAAAAAAATTTCAGATAATTGCTTTATGGGAACCAAGATCTGAAAGATGCTATAACCTAGTTCCAATTTATAAAACTCATCAAAAGTTTTTAAGATTTAAATTTTTAAAAAAAAAATTTTTCCAATGTACCGCCTTTCCTTTTTTGGGCCCTTTAAATTTTGCCCCCCAAAACTTTACTAAAGTAATGAAAAAACCCGGGTTTTAGAACATTTAAGAAGCCGTAACTTTTCGTCAGTTATTTACCTTTACGATACATTATTATTGGGTCTTTTCAAGAGGTCAAAAAAAAGAAAATTTTCTTTTTGAATTTTTTGGTTTTATAATCAACTACCCGAAAAATAGACTTTTTTCCATCTAAACAATGTAAATACTTAGGGTTTCAATATAATTCTACGAATATGACTGTTCATTCCAGAAGAAAAGAGAAAAGTGTAAAAAAAGATAGAAAAAAAAATCTCTTAAATCATGTAAAATAAGAAATTTTTCTCAATTTATAGGCCCCTTTTTAACAGCTTGTTGTCCTGCAATAAAATAGGGTTTGGGGTTTTATAAAAAAAATTTTAAAGAAAAAAATTTTTTTTAGCACTTTAAAAGTCAAGGGGAAAAAATTTCAACACAAAATGCTCATTTTTAAAATTTAAAAATTATTTTAGTTGGTGGCTAACCATATAACTATGCATACAACGAGATAAGGTCTTTAAAAATTTTTAAATGGAAATTTTCTCCGATGCCCCCTCGGGGGGGGGACCAAAAATGGGAAATATCACATGGTCTTTGGGCAAATCTGAGTTTTAATTTTTTAAACAACTATCTAGAACTTTTAGCTTTTTTTTTTTGGGTTTTAAATTTTTTTTTAAAAAAAAAGTCAAATATTAATATTTTATGCAGAGTAGATAATACTACAGCATTTTCTTCAAAATGGGAGTGTCCAACACCCAAAACTTAATTCCCAGGGGGGAGATAGGAAAAGGGGGAAAAAAAGGAATATTTTTATTTTCGAAATATTTTAAAAAACTTCGATAACTTTGAAGCTGATCGGGAATCAAGGTTGCTGAACATTGCAGGGGGGGAAAATTTAAAATTAAAATTTTTCTTTTAAAAAAAACTGCCACCTTTTTAAAATTTTTTTCCCCAAAAAATAGATTTTTTTCTAGCAGAACCAACAAAAAATTGTAAATTATATGTCTCCTGGTTTAAAGATCCAGGCTCTTGGGAGACGCATTTATTTAACGGGAAAAAAATTTTTAAAATTTTTTGCATTTCCACCATTTAGAAAAATTTTTTCGCAATTACAAAAAATTAAAGAAGAAAAAACGAAGGTATAGTTGGGGTTTCCCCGACGGCCTTCGCAACCTTTTCCCCTGTATTTTCATTACTTTAATAAACAACCCCAAAATTTTTTAAAAAACCCAAAAAAAAATCTTCTTTTTCCCTTTTTAAAAGAACCCCAATCCTTTTTGGAGGAACATTACCCTGGGGGCAGGATTTTTATCCTCAAAGCACTAACTCAAAGAAATGTTCCAGAATCCTCACTCAACATATGTATGGGGGCTATTTCTAACAAAACCACCAAGCAATATAATACAGGGTTAAAATTATGGTGGGTATTTTTTGAAAAAAAATAAACCATTTAAATCAGTTCCATAGTGCTTGTTTTTTCCAATAGTTGATAAATTACGGGATTTTAATAGCTATAGATCAGCCTTTTCGATTTCAACCCAGATTTAGCTAATGACCTGGGAAAAAGGTTTTTAAAAAGGGGGTTTTTTAAAAAAAAGGGGAATCTTCCGAAAAAATATAACTTGGGACCCCAAAAAGTTTTAATTAATAAACAAAACTGGCAACAAAAAAAATTTAAATTTAAAAAACTTTCTGAAAAATTATCCGTTCATTAGCCCAAAACCGGCCAAAGGGTTCAAACCATTCTAGTATGAACAAAATATAAATATTTTAGAAAAAGAGATAAAATAAAACCCTAAAAAAATTAAAAATCAGGCTTAAATAGAATGCAACCAACTTTTATTAGTTTTTTTTAAAAAAATTTTTAAAAAATTTTGTTGCAAACCATGATTTATTATTTAAAAGAAAAAGAAAACCGGGGACCCCTAAAAATTCTTTTTCAAAAAAAAGCCATACCAGATCACCTCCCAAAATTATTATGATGGATTAAAATATCCAAAGAAAAGGGGGGAAGTCTGTGTTTAAGGCAAAAATTTTGGACGTTAACCCAGCGCACCCCCCAAAGGGGGTAAGTTTTGATATTATTCGACGTGCAGGGGTTGGACAGAAAAAACAAAAAGGCCCAAATTTTTTTCAAAACCATTAGCAAAGAAAATAAATTTTTAACCATTTAAGTTAGTATTACACTCTTTTCTTTAATTGGTGATTTTTTAAATAGAATTAAAATATTAATGTTAAAAAATATGTACACACGGTTGTTATAAAAAAAATTTAAAATTTAAAACTTAATATAATTATTATTAGGGGAAAAAAAGGGGGTTTTTTCTATAAAGAAAAAAAAGCCATTATGTTTTTTTTTTTGTTCGTTAATAAATCACAAAATAATGATTGTTGCATATTATTCTTTTTAAAAAAAATACACTCATCTTATTTACAAAGACGAGGCCGAAATATAAAATTTAAAAACAAAAAAGGGTGATGCCCCCCATAAATATGAAGGCCTCTGAAGTAAATAAGTCCCACCCTATTTCCCCTCCCTTGGTATGCAAAAACATATCTTTAAACAGAATGAAACCGAGCTTAACCAAAAAAGGGGTTCGGGTGAGCAGGCAGGAATTTTACTGCCCTTTTTTTGAACGCGGGGGTTTGGGTGCAAGAAGAGAGGTACTACACTCATCTTATTTACCCTTTTTTTAGGCCTTCTAATTATGATCAACATCACTTACAGGTAAGTTCAAAAAATTAATTACCCATCCCTGCTTTTTTTTTTTTATAAGTATACTTATCCCCAAATTTTTTCATAAAAAAAAGAATATAAACCCCTTTTAAAAAAAAATAAGAATTTTTTCTGTTTCGGTAATAGAATATGGGTTTTTTTTTTTAACCCTTTGGTAAAGCAATAGGAATTTTAAACGGGGGATAAGGGGGAGTCGAGGGGAAAGGCCAACCCCAAAGTGATTGTATACGTAAAAATAATTTATAAAAAAAATCGTATGTTCTTATCCGTTGCTCATTTGTAAGCCCTTTGCAGACAAAGCAGAATATGTTAAGAAGTTAATGGCGGTATTTGTGAACATTTATTAAAAGAAGTTTGTAATTATGCTATAATTAAAAAAAAAAAGAAGAAACGGATAAAAAGATACGAATTTTAAAAAATTATTTTTACGTGCAATAAAAGTTTTTTCCCCTTTTACCCATTAGCGAGTTCATAAGGGGGGAAAAATTTTTGAGCGGGTTTTCCTTT
>JAHBCN010025039.1:0-11467 GCA_019359885.1 Listronotus oregonensis | reverse complement strand
TGATTACTCCAGTAAGTTCCGAGGGCCAAAACCATATTATCATTGTTGCCGGTGGTAAGAAGTGAAATAGTCCACTGATGAAAAAAAAGTCCGAAAAAGTACACAACGTTTAAAAAGGCTGCAAATCGGACTAAAGTCCGCAAAACGGCAACACTGCATATTATTAATTTTCCTGTCAATATCTGTAATTTCTAGATTAGTCGTAGAGTACGAGCCATGAGGAGTAACGTGACACGACATCTGGTGGACACAAGCGGAAATAGGTAGTACCTTCTATCGCTAACAGATGGCGCTATTAGCACGTACAGAATAATCTCATTGGTTCGAAAAGCTCTGGTTTTTTTCCACTCACTTCTAGATGGCAGTAATTGGAATATATAAGAAGGCTAGTGGCGCAACCACAAGACAGTTCCTATGACACTGTTGTTAAATAAAATATTGCATACCTCCTTAAAACGTGTTTGTGCGTGTTTAAGTTTAAGACATCTTTATAACAGTATTTTGATTTGAATTGTTGCTTTTGTGTGGAATTAGTAGTATGGAAAAGAAGCGAAAAATTGATAGTGAATGCAGAAAATTCAAAGATCAGTGCAACATTCAGTATTTCGTAATTGAGTCCAGTAACAAGGCGCTATGTTTGATTTGCAATGAAGGCATAGCCGTTCTCAAAGAATATAACATTAAACGTCATTATGAAACAAAACATTTTCAAAATTACTCAAAATATACAGGAAGTTTGCGGACAGAAAAATTCGAAGCTATGCAGCGCGGATTGAAATCGCAGCAATCTTCATTTACAAAACTCAAAACTGAACAAGAGGCTGCAAGCTTTCGTGTGGCTCTTGAAATTGCAAAACGTGGAAAACCATTCACCGATGGAGAAATGATCAAAGAATGCATAATTGCAGTAGCCGAACAGGTAAATTTATTAAAAACTGTCAGTATGTCAGCAAACACTGTGGCTCGAAGGGTAGAAAACATCGCTGAAAATATATCCACTCAACTATTCGACAAAAATGGACATTTTGAGTGGTTTTCTTTGGCTTTGGATGAGTCAACGGATGTGTCAGATACTGCTCAGGTGTTGATTTATATTCGAGGAGTAGATAAAAGCTATGAAGTGCACGAAGAACTTCTTGATATGTATAGTATTCATGGCACAACTACTGGTACAGATATTTTTAAAGGAGTTGAAATGGCCATTAATCAAAAGAACCTTCGATGGAAAAACTTGAAATGTATTACAACTGATGGAGGCAAAAAATGAGTGGGAAAGATAAAGGAGTGGTCGCTCTTGTGTCAAAGGCTGTAGAAAATGACGGTGGTTCAAAACCATTAGTCTTACATTGTATCATTCATCAACAGTCTTTGTGCGGAAAATGTTTGGATATGTCTGACGTTCTGAAACCAGTCATATCAACTGTTAATTTTATCAGATCTTTTGGGCTGAATCACCGACAATTCCGACAATTTATTGAAGAGATTGGAGAAACTGACTTACCTTATCATACTGCCGTACGCTGGCTTAGTTGGAGAGAGTCCTTCAGCGCTTTTTGAACTTCGAGCAGTGATCGAATTTTTTTTGAATGAAAAGCATTGCCCTCTTACTGAATTACAAAACAACGTATGGCTGTGGAAGTTAGCATTCTGTGTTGATTTGACAAAACATGTGAATGAACTGTATTTGGGATTGCAAGGAGAAAACCAGCATCTTCCTGATTTATACACTAATATCAAATCATTCCGGAAGAAATTGAGACTGTTTCAATCACAACTACGAAGTAAATATTTTTCACATTTTAAAACGTGCAAATATTCAGCCACACTACTGAGACTGAGTTTCCTATCGATTTTGCAATCGAAACTTTATGCTTTGAAGATAAATTTTGATACTCATTTCTCGGACTTTGATGCCATTGCGAATCAAATTAAGATTTTTTTAGAATCCTTTTGATACTGACATTGAAACCCTGGCCCCGGAACTTCAAATGGAAATGATTGATCTACAATGCAGTGATATAATTAAGAACAAATATCAAAACTCATCTTTGTTGGAATTTTATAAGAGTCTTCCACTGACACAATTTGATAATTTGCATAGATTTGCTCGTGGTCGTTTTCTGTTTTTGGTACTACTTATTTTTGTGAGAAAACCTTCTCCAAAATGAAGTACACAAAAAATGTTTACAGATCGAAATTAACTGATGAGCATCTTAAACCCTTTTAATAATTGGTACAAGTAAAATTAGTCCACAACTACAAACTATTGTCAGTGGAAAATCTCAATTACATAAATCTCATTAGTATTTCATATGTCATTATGTTTGTTATAAGTTATGTGATTATTTAAAATGTATAAAATGTTAGTTGGATTCATTTCAATAATTTGTTAGTTATTATATACTGAAGTTAAATTTTCTGCATATTGTACATGTCTTTACTGATTACAATTCTGTGTTTCTTTATCCAACTTATCACAAAAACAATAACAATAAGCCTACAAGAATGTTATGAGTTAGCGGAGTTAGCCCATGACCATATCAATGTAGATGTCATATTAATAATTATTTAACATAAAATTAGAAAACTTCAGTAAACTAAATTTAATTTGCTATAAAAATTATTTGTTCTCTAAAAGGAGTTTTCAAGTATGCTAGCTCTCCGCGGGCCGGACAAAATCTGTCCGCGGGCCGGATGTGGCCCTCGGGCCGTAGTTTGGAGACCCCTGGTATAGCTTACTGACTTACACTGACTTACCCAATGGCTAAATTGGCAGATTTAAAAATTTGTTATAAGATTTAAATAATATTTAATACATAAAATTGTGAATAAGCTCCTTATCAAGTGTTTTAAGATATTGTTAATAGAAGTCATATTAAAAACATAATATCAGTTATTCTTTAATGTTGCCAAATTTCGTAAAGGGGTTGTAAACAAGTTGATAAGGAGCTAATTCAAAGTTTCATATAGTAATCATTTAAATCTTATAACCAGTTTTTGAATCAGTTATTATTTTTTTTTGCTTCGTGAATTTATTTCATTTAGAACAAAACGAGAAAATCCATCGCGTTCCTTTATTCCGATTCAAGATAAATCTGTTTAAGGTTAATTAACCTTAGAACTACAAACCGGGGTAGATATTTACTCAGGTAAATTTTGATAAGTAATTAACAATAAGTAGAATTGTAACTGTACTTTTATAGTATATTACATACCGAGAGTGAAAACCCATTACACACGATTTCGAAAATTACGGTACGAGCGTGAGCGAGTACCGTAATTAAGGTGTGTAATGGGCCCCCTTCAGTTGTGTACTATATTTTTTCTACGACTTTATGCTTAGTTTTTTTATAAATAAAAGCAGAAGATTATGTAAACTTTAAGTAACAATACAAATAATAATACAAACATTTGCGTTGTCAAGGCGATGCTATTTGTTTCATAGCCAGCTTTACGTAAAATCTATTGAAAGTTTTCAAGATTTTGGGGGCTCGCGGCTAATGCGATTGTGGAACTGTTACGTAATATATATATATATATATATATTACGTAACTCCACGCACAGTTTGGCTTCTTACAGTATAGTGTTTGCAATTAGAGATTTACTGATAAAGTAGACGGTGTGTAATTAGGTTCTTACTAATATAGGAGTAGAAAAAATATTTTTCATATATGTTAAATTTCCCTTTTTTCACATTTTCCATAAGGGACACAAAACTAGATTCTTAAAAACCAACATTTTATGGATATTTATTTGATGTTTTCACTGATCTGATTCTCAATTTATTTGAAATTCTGAAGTCCCAAATAAAAAAAATATTTAGCAAAATATCATGATGGTATATATATTTTTAAAGCCTTACGTGTCCCTTTGAAATCCCGTAGAAAATTTAAAAATCGGTTGTTTAGAAAAATAGTTAAAAATTTTTGTTGGTTAAATGACGGTTTGACTGTTTTTTAGTACTTATAGCTATTTAAATCAATTTTTAACCAACTAAATCTTGATAAAATAGAATTTGCTGTTCACCATTCTCTTGGGCACAAAAAAAAACGAAAATATAGTTTGTCCAAGCTAACATTTTTGTGTTGGCTTACATG
The DNA here is from genome assembly GCA_019359885.1 of Listronotus oregonensis. NCBI lineage: Eukaryota > Metazoa > Arthropoda > Insecta > Coleoptera > Curculionidae > Listronotus > Listronotus oregonensis. The sequence goes on along the minus strand of JAHBCN010025039.1, from coordinate 7,369 downwards.
TTCAAAAACAAAAATTACTAGACTCAACGTCAAAATCAGCTGATTGGCGTAAATCACCCAGTAATGGATTAAAGGCGTTTCAATTTTTGTATTAAATTTTTTTTGTGTTTGGGTGTGTTATTTCGTGTTTTTAAGTAATTAGTGAGATTAGAGATTACTCTGCAGTGTTTTTATTTTTTTTTGTGTGGACTATTTGACATTTTTTATATTTCATAATTTATTTTATTTTGGACTAAATTTTTATTTTTATTGGTTTTAAGAAAAAACCACTAGAATAGATATTTTTTAGCGTATAAATCACAATGATTACTGTATTTCCAGTTTGGAAAAGCTTCGAAACCCACTTCAGAGCTGTGATGAGTCGGAGGTAAGAAAATATAACCTAATAAATATTTTTTGAAAAATGATGCTATCAGAATAATCATCTTGTAAAAGGTAAAATAACTCGTTTTAAGAGTATCATAATCTAAAAATAAATCCTCAGATGTGCCAAATATTTTAAGATTTAAATATATTTATGAATGTATTTTTTAGGATCGCATAGTGGCAGTTGCTGACAATATAAGAAGCAAAATATGAAATTTATAATAACTTAGGCTTAATGGAAAAACCAAATGTGCAACGCATGAGAAGGAAATGTTCAAAAGGTTTTATGGAAAATGAAGATTTAGGAGAAAATAAAAATCTTTGGGTGTTTTTCGATGAAACCTGGATCTTCTCGAACAGCTCTTTCCGCAGGTCTTGGCAGGATGACGATGTATATTTTAGTGGAAAGGTAAAACATTCTAATGACTAATTATACGCTAAAAAAAAGGGTACTCTCCTACACTTAAGGAAAAATTGAAGGGCCCATTTTTTTTAAATCACAAGGTAAAACACTTTTACAATCCTCTAATAAAATTTTGTTTTGCCTTATAAATTATCACAGTTCTACAAAAAAGCTTCCTCTTGCACACCGACAAGCTGTAGAAGACCTGTTTCTCTTTAGGAATATTTTTACAGCTTCTGCTCCGAAGCATTAGTTGTCATAATTCCTTCTTTTGTATATCCCAATTAGAGCAAATTAAAAGTCTACTCAGATGCATCCCGTTATTGTCCACTTCACATTTCCCACTTTTTCCGCACCTTCATCTTTAGAGTTTCGAGACTACGAAATCTTATCAGTAATTTATATCTGACTTTACTCTAGACACTCGTAGTATGTGAACACTTAGACTTTAAGCATAAGAGGTATCCTGAAAAAAATACACATATATGACAGATTCGGTAGATACCTCAGTTAGGGTCTCTTTCATACATAGGACATTTATGATTAAACCTGTAGCTCTTAGACAACATTAAACTACAGAACACACTTGCTGCATTCTTATGAAACATTAAAGTATATTTAATTAAGAACTAATGAAATACTTATATTTTCCTTAGATACATTATTCTACATGCTGGTCCAGAAAAAGGATTTGTTGATGGTGCCAGTAGAAGTTTTAAATCTAAAACAAAAACAGGAGATTACCATGGCGAGATGAAAGCATAAAATTTTGAGACTTGGGTAAGAGATGATCTACTCCCCTAATATGAAAAGGCCTTCATTAGTTATTTTAGGTAATGCCAGCTACCATAGTGGCGGGAAAAAAGAAAATATGGTTAAATGGTTAAAAACCGAAATATTCCTTTTGCAAAATCGGCGACAAAATTGAAATGGTATATATTTAAAAATAATAAGACATCCCTATTTTATGAGACCCACATTATTAGTTTATTAATAAGGTAAATGGTAATAAAAATCATTTACAAGCTATCTTCTTTTTACTTTTTATCTTTTCTTTATTAAACTACCTTACTGCCCTTAATAAAAAACTAAATATTAAAAGACTATTTCATTTATACACATTACATCAATGGCCACAGTAGTTGCCAAAATGCTTGAACTCACAAGCATCAATTTACAGTCCAGCTGCTAAAACGCCAAACCGCCAAACCTACCACTTGTCTGCTCTCTTATCTTAAAAGTGTCCAGACTAGTATCTGCTGCGTGCAGATTGCATACATTTCTTTCGTCATTACATACCTTTGCTTTTTTCATAAAAACCCCTGGTGGACACTGCTACTTCTAAAGCGTTAAACACGACCTTCCAACGTTTTTGATAAATTTCTTTTATAAAATGTAAGCATCTTATTGTGTTAATGATACTCTGAATAAATAAATGATTATTACTGTTTTGTTTTATTTATTTTATAATTTAATATAGAAAGCAGCTAATGAAGTTATATCAGATGAAATAAATAGACTTATCTTTAGGCATCTTTAAAAAATTATAAATTTGCATAATAAGGGATATCGAACCATCCCTTATAGTTAGATATTTTATCAGGATATTTCAATTTAACTGTAAAGAGTTTGCCTGCAAATATAACAAAACATATAACAGGTCTGTTTGATATTCAGAAATAGTGTACACAATTTTACATTTTTTTTATGTACCTAAGCGCTCTAATTGAAGGTGTATTTAAGGACTAAGTGTGTACAAAAAGTGTAAAATAGTGTAAACCATTTCTAAATAACAAACACTTAATAAATAACTATTGATCTGCACTAGATAGGCAAAAATGATAATTTATAATAAAATATTATGGCCAAACATCAAGCTTTCACAATTTATGCAAATATATGAACAGCAAGAAAAAAATACTGATGAATTTAGTTATTGTAATTTAACAACAATTTTTTTAAGATATTAAAATTTTGAAACTCCCTTCCCTCAGTACGGTCCTGACTAAAATTCTTATATCAGCCAACTTAAATCTGAAAAACAAAATTTACTAATATGTAGGGATATTCGCATTGCCAACCTAAAAATGTTAGCTTGGACAAACTATATTCAAATCCAAATCCCATGGGGTAAATATTTACACCGGTTTGTAGTTTACAGTTTAGAAAATGGGTTTGTAGTTCTAGGATTAAATATGCAGCATAAAAAATATGAAGGGTAATTATGCCGTCAAAATCCATTGACTACCACAAAAAAAATACATTTTACACAAAATAGGTTGAAGCTCTAAAAACTGTACATTATTGTTTAGGAAAAACACCTCGCAAGTACTCACGATTAACGACTGTTTGAACCAATTTTTTATTGTTGTAACCATAGTTACTGACTTTTTAAATCAATGCAATACGTTCTTTTTTAATATTTTGTTATTTTGTCAAACGAAAACAACCAGATCATAGTATTCTACCTCTTAAATAAACTGTCACGGTTAGTTTTTATTTCTACGTTTGTTTTTAATAATCTAGTTTGTTTACCTTAATGCAGGTCGGTTTTCATTTTTTTTTGCAGTTTATTTTTGGCAAAAGGCTTCAAATTTGATTGTAATTGCCGGGTTACTTCTGTTTTTCTATCGTATTTGGTATTCTACCTTATGCTTTACGTTGCTTTTACCCCTCGTAGTATTATGTACTAAAAAATTAACATTGTTATTTGGGCAGCGTGGGTAGGCAACTCAAAATGCGTAACGACGTTCCGATTCAGAGGCGAGAAAATTCCTAGAATTAGCAGCGATGCGCGTGCGCCCACTGATGTTTTTGAGAAGGACAAAGGGCCGGCCATGTTTTGGCACTTTCACGTCATTCTTCAAGGCGAGAACTAGGAGAATTTGCAGCTAACGGTATTCAAGCCATCTTTATAGGATTTGTGCTGCAAATTTCCCAAAAATCTTTCCCGATTTAAGTTACCTTTGGTTTTGTGTGAATTTTGTTGGTTTGCGTTGCCTTTTTGGCTGTTTCGGGAAAGAAATCTGCATTGCAGGACTTGCAGTTCGACGCCGCAGGGATCACGTGTTAGTTGAAAATACCCCTTAACATCTTGGGTAAGTTCTTCTAGACTTATTCTAACTGAGCATTTTCCGTATAAAACGGTACATTAATACATTTATTTGGGTTTTCTTAAGACGCGCTGGTGGTTCAGGGGATTTTCATTATTTTTTTCTATATATTACGTCATGCGTTGGGCAAGTCGAATTTCAGTAGGAATTAATTATTAATTACCCTAATTACACCAATTTAAGGGGTTTGTTGTGGCCAATCTATTGCGAAAATCGCAGTTTTATTGAATTATTCTTTTTTTTGTTGTTTTTTTTTTGACAGTTACGTTAATTGGCTACTCTAATTAGCGTTAAAGTTTTAATAAATCGCCGTTAGATGGCGCTGGTGTATAGATCGTTTGTTTCTTTTAGTATTAATTAATTTTCTGGGGTTAAATTACCTTCTTTTTGGTAATAAATTTTAACTACTAAGTTTTCTTGTCATAATTTTTCTTTTTGAGACTTTTATTCAGGGTATAAGTATCTGGGTGACTGTTCGAGACCTATTTATTATTTAAATAGTCAATTTAGTAGGCCGGAGAGGCTTTTGTTATACTTAACAAAAATTAGTTATTTATTTTTTTTTTACCTTATTTAATTATCATTTATCAATGATATTTAAGTTACTTTTATTTTATTGGTATCTTCTAATTCTACAACATAGAGTGTTTTTCTTTAAGCCAAAAAAAGCAAACAAGTAAATATATCGTCATTGAACTATTTAAATTATCAGTCAGAAACCTACTTATTAGAGTCGTTTGGGGTAACTGTACGCAGCGGGTAAGTGTGCGCGGTGACGAAATAAACGAGGAATAGTGGGGCATCGGGCCCATATTGTCTGGTCGTTAGTACGCTTGCGATCGCAAACAAAATCAGTCGTCGTTTAAGGTGTTGACGCTTCGTTTAAAAATTTAAGCGCCAATCTTTGAAATCAGGAGTTTTGTTAAAATATTTAGTCAATTTCCACTAGTGGTAGCTATTTCGGGATCATCACTATCAATGTAGTATTTGTGTCTGATAAATTATTAGTATTAAGTATCGTTTAAGGTATAAACCTTGGAAGAATTATTTTTAAAATATATTATTTCGGCATTGTTTTCTAAATATCGCATGTTGGGGTAAGTGTATGGGGTTAAGTGTTCGCACGCGTACACTTGCCCGTTGCACCTAACAACGATCCTAATGCACTCTACAAATAATGTACTTTTTTGTTTCAGATGCCCCGAAGTTACCAAAGAAAAAGACCAGACAAGAAGCTTGTTACACAAGCCCAAATTGATAAAGCCAAGCAACTTATGCAAGAAGGAATAAGCCAAAGGGCAGCCGCTGAGAAAGTAGGTATCTCCGAAGGGGCCTAAGAAAAGACTTGCATTAAATAACGTCGCTACTTCACTAGGTCGTTTTAGACCGACTTTTACAGAGATGCAAGAAAACGAACTTTTCAGTACTGTTTAACAATGGACAATATGTTTTATGGGATCACGATCCAAAATCTACGTCAGCTAGTTTACCAATACGCTGAACTTAATAAAATTCCAAATCGATTTGATAAAGTATGTAAAATGGCAGGGCGAGACTGGGTAGAAGGATTTTTAAAACGCCATGAAAGGCTACGTCTCCGTCAAACTACACCTACAAGTCTAGCTAGAGCAAGCGGTTTTAATAAGGTTCAGGTCGATAGGTTCTTTATTAATTTAAAAGAACTTTACGACAGATACAAATTCCAACCTAATCGTGTGTACAATATGGACGAGACGGGGATGAGTACGGTACCAAAGAAAACACCGAGAGTTGTGTCTGTTAAAGGCAAAAAGGTGGTAGGAAAGATTGTGTCTGGGGAGAGAGGAGTAACTGTGACGGCTGTGCTGCATGAGTGCCACAGGACATTTCATACCGCCAGCATTTATTTTTCCCTAGAAAGAGGTTAAAGGGGGAGCTTTTGATGGTGGTCCGACAGGATGTGTTGGAATGGCTTCTGATTCGGGATTTATAAACTCAGAGTTGTTTGTTCAATGGCTACATCATTTTAAAGATCATACACATCCATCTCAAGAGTTTCCTGTTTTATTGATTATTGATAACCATTCGTCCCATATCAGCTTGGAAGCTACCCTTTATTGCAGAACGCATGGAATTTCAGTTTTAACATTAGCACCTCATAGTAGCCATAAAATACAGCCATTGGATAGGAGTTTCTTTGGCCCACTTAAAGCTAAATACTCCATTGAATGTGACCGGTGGATGACTCAGCATCCAGGCAGGGCAATAACTCAGTATCAAGTAGCCGCTTTATTTAACCAGGCTTATCAACAGGTTGCCACAGTTGGCAATGCTGCAGCTGGATTTTCCGTTACTGGTATTTACCCATACAATGAAAACCTTTTCCAAGAGCATGACTTCGCTCCTTCCGCAGTCACGGATAGATTTATTGCTGACGTAAGCCATCCAGATGTTCAAGGACAAGAAATCACCCAAGCTGTAGGAGTAGAAATATTGGAACAAGAAGAACCTACCAATATTGCAACAATAGAACATACGCCAAAGACGGTTGCAGTCGAGCATATTTCCTTTACAACAATAAGCCCTTTACCTAAGGAAATTTTGTTCAAAAAAGAAAAAGAAAAGGAATCAAATCCGAAATCATAACTTCAAGCCCTTTCAAAGATGATCTAGAAAGAAAAGAAGGAGAAATAAGAAGCAAGAAAAAAGTTAAGAAGGTAGTTTCCCTTCGGTCTCTATCTCCCCAGCCGGGACCTTCGAAACTTCCCATCTCTTCTCTTAAAAAGCAAAAACGAACAGATCAAGAAAAACAGTTCTCCTGTCCTCTTTGCAATGAAATATTTGTCGAGCCCCCCCTTGAAGAGTGGATTCAGTGCGTAAAGTGTGAAGAATGGTGGCATGAACAATGCACCTCCTATGAAACAGGAGTCTTCCTATGTGACAATTGTCTTTAAAAATGTTGCGTTTACTTGCCCCTTTTTATGCGCATACTTACCCCCATTATGGGTTAAGTGTGCGCAAATGTGTTTTGTTCAAACTTTTATGAATAACTTAATGATTTATTAAATTACGTTTAATTATTTGTTATCTCCCTGTAAGTTACATCTAAAAACAATAAATGTTGTTTAATGAAATTCATAACTCTTCATTTTGTTTTATAATTTGATATGAAACGCAAAAGTGCGTTCACTTGCCCCGAACGACTCTATTTGTTTTGCCAAGTAAAAATAAAGATCAATAAATATGTTTTGGGCTTTTACCTACGATTAAATACAATCGTATGGATATAATAATATTACCTTTTATTTTACACTAGTTAAGTTGTTAATTAACTTTTTGGTAGCTAGGGAATATGTTCTTTTTTTTGTGCCAATGGAAAAGGGCATAATTTTTTTTGTAAACTAGTTTACTGAAACAATTTTATTTTATGTTGTCTTTACTTAATGAGATTGTTTTTTTTTTTGATTAATTAACGTTACTTACTTAATAAGTAATTTTTTTTTATTTA
>JAHBCN010025038.1:0-11462 GCA_019359885.1 Listronotus oregonensis | reverse complement strand
GAGGCGATGATGCAGGGGAATCTGGCTAAAAAGCAATCGTATAAACCCAAAAAGCCGGGTTCATGGACATCTGGATTAAAGGTCAATCTTCTAAACAAAAAAAAGACGATACAGGATATCTGATAAAAAAAATTTGTTTTGGCAAAGAGGAGGGATGATGTGGGGAACTGGGGGAAAAAAACAACCCGTCATAAATCCAACAAAGCCGGTGTTGCATGAACATCGGGTATTAAAGGGTCAACTGCCCAAACAAAACAAAGACGAAAACAGGGAAACCCCGGGGATCAAACAATTTTTTGCAAAGGGGAGGGGGGGTGTTTTCATTTTTTGGGGGCCCAAAAGAAACGGCAAAAAACCCCAAAGAAATTTTGCAGGGAAATTTTGTTTTAAGGGGTTGGGGCTCAAAAAAACAAAAAACCGTCGATGGAGACCCGGGAAAAAACCCAAATTTTTTAGCAAAAAAGGGGGTTTTAAAAAAACGGGCCGGGAAAAACCCCAACTTTAAAAACAAAACCGTTTCATCATCGGGGGTTTAATTCCTAAACAAAAAAAGACTTTCCCAGGGGGCCCTGACCCCAAAAAAAATTTTACAAAAAGAGGGGGGATAATGCGGGGGAATCTGGGGGTAAAAAGCAATTTGCATAAACCAAAAAAAAGGTTTTAGGACATCGGGTATTCGGTCAATCTGTTAAAAAAACAGAAACGATACACATGGAAGGGGTGTTTAAAAAAATTTTTTGGAAAAGGGGAGGATGTTTGGAAAACGGGGGTCAAAACAATCGTATAAACAACAAACCCCGGGTGCATGGAATCGGGTTTAAAAAAAAAGGGGTCAATCTGGTGATCTAAAACAAATTATTTTGGACAGAAGAGGAGGATGATACATGGAAATTTTGGGTCAAAAGCTATCTGTCATAAATCTAACAGAAGCCGGTGTTGCATGGACATCTGGTATTGAAGGTCAATCTGCCTCAAACAAAACAGAAGATGATACAGATGGAGATCCAAAGATCCAAACCAATTTTTTTAGATAGAAGAGGAGGCGATGATGCATGGAAAGCTGGCGGTCAAAGCAATCCGTCATAAATCCAACAGAAGCCGGTGTTGCATGGACATCTGAAATTCAAGGTCAATCTGTTTCAAACAAAACAGAAGACGATACAGCATGGAAATCCGATGATCCAAAACAAACTGTTTTAGACAGAAGAGGAGGCGATGATGCATGGAATCGGGCGGTCAAAAGCAATCCGTCATAAATCCAACAAAGCCGGTGTTGCATGGACATCTGGTATTCAAGGTAAATTGTTCAAACAAAATAGAAGACGATACAGCATGGAGATCCGGTGATCCAAAACAAATGTTTCAGACAGAAGAGGAGGCGATGATGCATGGAAATCTGGCGGTCAAGCAATCTGTCATAAACCAACAGAAGCCGGTGTTGCATGGACATCTGGTATTCAAGGTCAATATGCTCAAACAAAACAGAAGACGATACAGCATGGAGATCCGATGATCCAAAACCAATTGTTTTAGACAGAAGAGGAGGCGATGATGCATGGAAATCTGGCGGTCAAAAGCAATCTGTCATAAATCCAACAAAAGCCGGTGTTGCATGGACATCTGGTATTCAAGGTCTATCTGTCTCAAACAAAACAGAAGACGATACAGCATGGACATCCGGTGATCTAAAACAAATTATTTTAGACAGAAGAGAAGGCAATGATGCATGGGAATCTGGCGGTCAAAAGTAATTCGTCATAAATCCAGCAGAAGCCAGTGTTTCATGGACCTCTGGTATTCAAGGTCAAACTGCCTCAAACAAAACAGAAGACGATACAGCATGGACATCGGGTGATCTAAAACAAATTATTTTGGACAGAAGAGGAGGCGATGATACATGGAAATCTGGCGGTCAAAAGCAATCTGTCATAAATCTAACAGAAGCCGGTGTTCCATGGACATCTGGTATTCAAGGTCAATCTGCCTTAAAAAAAAACAGAAGACGATACAGCATGGAATGATACCAAACCAATTGTTTTAGACAGAAGAGGGGGCGATGATGCATGGGAATCTGGCGGTCAAAAAATCCGTCATAAATCCAACAGAAGCCGGTGTTGCATGGACATCGGGTATTCAAGGTCAATCTGTCTTAAACAAAACAGAAGACGATCCAGCATGGAGATGATAATCCAAAACAAATTGTTTTAGACAGAAGAGGAGGCGATGATGCATGAAAACCTGGCGGTCAAAAGCAATCCGTCATAAATCCAAAAAAAGCCGGTGTTGCATGGACATCTGGTTTTTAAGGTAAATCTGCCCAAACAAAACAGAAGACGATACAGCATGGAGATCCGATGATCCAAAACAAATTGTTTTAGATAGAAGAGGAGCGATGATGCATGGGAATCTGGCGGTCAAAACCAACCGTCATAAATCCAACAGAAGCCGGTGTTGCATGGACATCTGGTTCAAGGTCAATCTGTCTCAAACAAAACAGAAGACGATACATGGAGATCCGATGATCCAAAACAAATTGTTTTAGACAGAAGAAAGACGATGATGTATGGGAATCTGGCAGTCAAAACAATCCGTCATAAATCCAAAAAAAGTCGGTGTTGCATGGACATCTGGTATTCAAGGTCAATCTGTCTCAAACAAAACAGAACACAATACAGCATGGAGATCCGGTGATCCCAAACAAATTGTTTTAGACAGAAGAGGAGGCGATCATGCATGGGAATCTGGCGGTCAAAACCGATCCGTCATAACTCCAACAGAAGCCGGTGTTGCATGGACATCTGGTATTCAAGGTCAATCTGTCTCAAACAAAACAGAAGACGATACAGCATGGAGATTCGATGATTCAAAACAAATTGTTTTAGACAGAAGAGGAGGTGTTTATGCATGGGAATCTGGCGGTCAAAAGCAATCCGTCATAAATCCAACAGAAGCCGGTATTGCATGGACATCTGGTATTCAAGGTCAATATGCCTCAAACAAAACAGAAGACGATACAGCATGGAGATCCGGTGATCCAAAACAAATTGTTTTAGACAGAAGAGGAGGCGATGATGCATGGGAATCTGGCGGTCAAAGGCAATCTGTTATAAATCTAACAAAAGCCGGTGTTGCATGGACATCTGGTGCTCAAGGTTAATCTGTCACCAACAAAATAGAGGGCGATATTGCATGGAGATCCGGTGATCCCAAAAAAAATCGATTTGGACAGAAGAGGAGGAAATGCTGCATGGTAATCTGGCGGTCTAAAGCAATCTGTAATATATCGGACAGAAGTCGGTGTTGCATGGACATCTGGTACTCAAGGTCAATCTTTAACAAATAAAACAGAGGACAATATAGCATGGACATCTGGTGATCCACAATAAATCGATTTGGACAGAAGAAGAGGCGATAATACATGAAAATCTGGCGGTCAAAAGCATCTGTTATAAACCCAACAAAAGCCAGTGCTGCATGGACATCTTGTGATCAAAGGCAATCTGTCAAAAAGGAGAATGTGAGGCGATGTAACATGGACATCCAGTGATCAAAAACAAAACGCTTTGGATAAAACGGTGGCAATAATGCAGAGGGATTTGACGATGAAACACAGTCTTTCAAAGATAAAACTTAAGTTATAAATCCAACAGAAGTCTGACTTGCATAGACATCTAATGATCAACGTCAATATCTCGTAAACAGAACAAAAGGCTATGTAGCATGGACATTTCGTGATCAAAACCAAACTTTTTGATCAACCTCTTACAAACAGAATAGAAATCGATGTAGTATGAACATCCGGTGGTCAAAAACAATCTGTTTGGAATAGAAAATAAGGGATCTCAGATTCAAAATCAATCCGATTAAAGATCAAACAGAAGTTGGCGTAGCATGAACATCTGATGATCAAGGGCAATCTGAAAAAACGAATAAAAAAGCGATGTAGCATGTAGCATTGTGACAAAACAAATTATTTTGATAGAACAAGTCGCGATAATGCAGAGGTATCCGGCTGTCAAAAGCAACATCTCAGAGATTCTACAGAATTCGTTAGTACATGGACATCTGGTTTTTAAAGTCAATCTATCATAAACACAACAGAAATCGATTTAGCATGAACATTAGATGATCAAAATCAAATAATTTTGGAGGAGACGATGATGCCTAAAAATCTTGCGGTCAAAAGTAATCTGTCATAAATCGGACAGAAGTCGGTGTTGCATGGACATTTGGTGTTCAAAAGCAATCTGTTAGGGACCAAACACAAGGCGATGATGCATGGGGGTTTAGCAGTTAAAAGCAATCTCTCAAAGATTAAACAAAAAGCGGTGTTGCATGGACATCTGGTGATCAAAGGCAATTTAAAAGAAACAGAACAAAAGGCGATAATCAAGAATTCGAAAACAAATCGTTTTGAACAGAACAGGAGCAATGTTGCATAGGTCAAAAGCGATCTATCAGGGATCAAACAAAATCGGTAATGCAGGGACATCTGAAATCAAAGAAAATCTATTAGAAAAATAGATGATGCAGGAACATTAAAGCAATTAGTTTGGGACTGAAAAGGGGACAACGAACAACGGTAATCTATCACAAACAGAACAAAAGCGATATAGCATGGACATCCTGGTAATCCAAATTGTATGTTTAGGACCGAACTAATAGAGGGTGACGCATGGGGATCTGGCGATCAAAAGCAATTTGTCAGACTGAAAAGAAGTTGGCTTTGTTGAAATAATGTATCTAAAAATATTAAGAACTGTATATGCTGCGCCATCTATGATCATTTTACTGTAGCCATGTATGTGAACTATTTCCTTTTGTCATTTTTAGAATAAAGTCAGTCTTGTTACAGTTTCACAGGAGAACTCATCGTCGTTTTATTTTCACCGGTTTACTCCCCAAATTTTAACAGGTTATGGGCCCAGGACGTTTGCAAGTGAGAATAAAGTGTTTACGCGCATAGTTCCGTTGTTACAGTAAAAGTATAGACCAGTTCTGCCTCGTAAATTGCGAAAGTGTTTCTTCGTGTTTAGCGTCGCGTAGACAGTGCCAAGATGGCGTCTAACAACTATCTCGCCAGTGTTCCAAAGTTGCAAGGCCGCGAAAATTATGAGGAATGGTCGTTTGCCATAGAAAATTTCCTCATACTGGAAGGCTTAAGTAAATGCATAGATGGAACGGAAACCGATAGTGTGCAAATAGCGAAAGCCAAGGCCAAGATTGTGTTATCCCTCGATCCTTCTTTGTATGTGCACGTGAAGGAGGTTACAACGGCAAAGAAGTTTGGGACACGCTCAAGGACTTGTATGAAAACAAAGGATTCACAAGAAAAATTTCTCTTCTCCGTCACTTAATTTCATTAAGGTTAGAGAATTGTTCATCAATGGCAGAATATGTCAACCAAATTATCGAGACATCCCAGAAACTCGGTCGGACAGGTCTCAAATTGGATACGTCGTTGGTTGGAAGCTTACTTTTGGCGGGATTGCCTGATCGATTTGCCCCGATGGTGATGGCACTCGAGCATAGTGGGATCGATATTACCACAGAATCAATAAAGTCAAAGTTGCTGGATATGCAACTAGATGGCGGCACCAGTTCGACAGGTGGTGCATTTGTCGGTAAATTTGGAAACAAGAAATCTACACATAAAAACAATCAGAAGCGATTTGACAACCAAAATAAAAACAAAGATGACATAATTTGTTTTAAATGCAAACAATCTGGTCATTTTATGTCAAAATGTCCTCAATCCAAACAAAACAAAGGAAGTGAAAAAGTTTGGAGTGAAAAACAAACAAAAGGTGTCTTTAATGTTGCTTTTCTCAGTGCTGATTTTAACAGTAATGATTGGTATTTGGATTCAGGAGCGAGTGTGCACTTAACTTGCAGGCAGGATTGGCTATTAAATAAAAGAGAACCTATGATAAAGGACATTGTGGTGGCGAATAATAGTAAAATCGCAGTGCAATCGAGTGGCGAGATTGATATTCTTACCAAAGTTGATGAAGAAAGCTTTGAGGTAAAGATCAAAAATGCTCATTATGTCCCTGAATTAACTACAAATTTATTATCTGTGAGTGAGCTTTTAGAAAAAGGCAATCATGTTGAGTTTGATCAAAAAGTCTGTAAGATTTTTAACACTGATAAAGTATTGGTAGCCCAGGCATTTTTGTGTGATGGTGTATATAAGATAGAGACTTCCAAAATGTGCTTATTGACTGGACAAGCTGTTACTACTGGTGAAACATGGCACAGAAGGTTAGGCCATATAAACTCCAGTTATTTAGATAAGATGCGAGATGGTTTAGTGGATGGTATTAACTATAATGGTCAATTGAAAATTAACCTACAAAATTGTGAAGTCTGCTGTGAGGGGAAGCAAGCTCGGAAACCTTTCGGATGTTCAAGTAGTAGGGCAACTGGATTACTTGATGTAATACACACAGATCTAGCTGGACCCATGGAAACAACTTCCATTGGAGGTGCAAAATACTATGTGGAGTTTCAAGATGATTTCAGTCGTATGTCTTTTGTGTATTTTGTCAAAACAAAAGCTGAAACATTTGAAAAATTCAAAGACTTTCAACGTTTAGTCGAAAAACAAATAGGGAGAAAAATCAAAGTGTTACGCTCAGATAATGGAGGTGAGTACATTAATGCAGAATTTGAAAGCTATCTTAGAAAACAGGGTATAATTCATCAAACATCTAACCCGTACACTCCTCAACAAAATGGGCGATCGGAACGGTTAAATAGATCTTTGGTAGAGAAAGCTAGGTGTTTACTATTTGACGCAGGTTTAGAAAAATGTTTTTGGGCCGAAGCTGTAAACACAGCTTGCTACCTTAGAAACAGGTCTGCAGTGTCTAATATTCCAAAAACACCCTATGAAATGTTTTTTCATCATAAACCAGATTTAAGTCATGTACGAATTTTTGGTAGTACAGCAATGACCCACATCCCTAAGGAAAAACGCAGAAAGTGGGATAAAAAATCTGAAAAGTTAATTTTAGTTGGATTTTCTGAAACAACAAAGGGCTATAGGCTTTACAACAGAAAAACTGGTCAGATTTCTACAAGTAGAGACGTACATATTATAGAAAAGGAAAGAAACAGTAATAATGTAAATCTCTATGTAGAAGAAAATTCAAAAGATAATGATCCAGACAAAAATCAGGACTTTTCCTCTACAAATGGTGATTTGAGCTCGGAACCTGTCTCTGAGTACTTGGAACAGAGTTCAGGTGAGCTAGTATTCTCTGAAGAGGAGCTTAGCGATGAAACCTACATCCCTGAAGATGAATGCAGTGTCAGTCTTCCCGAAAATGTGAGAAAATCACAAAGAGTAAGAAAAACCAAAAACTTTGAAGATTTTGTGACCTATTTTACTTCAGTAGAAGAAGAAAATTCTGAAGAAAATCCAGTTTCAGTGGGAGACCCAAACTCGGTAGCTGAAGCTCTCGCAGGACCAAATCGACATAAGTGGAAAAGTGCTATGATCGACGAAATAAAATGTTTTAATGAAAATCGTGCATGGGACCTAGTGGACCTTCCAGAAGGTCAGACACCAGTGAAGTGCAAGTGGGTTTTTAAAGAAAAGATTGGTAGTAATAGTAGTATAACTTATAGAGCCAGGTTGGTTGCTAAAGGCTTTAGTCAAAGGCCAGGCATAGATTTCGATGAAACTTTTTCCCCAGTCGTTAAGCATTCGACTTTAAGATTACTTTTGGCATTATCGGTCCAACTTAAATTAAATGTTTATCATTTGGATGTTGTTACAGCCTTTTTAAATGGGAAACTGGAGGAAACTGTGTTCATGGAAGTGCCAGAGTGTTTTAACACTGGAGTATCTAGCAACCAAAACAAAGTTTTAAGATTAAATAGAGCTATCTATGGGTTAAAACAATCCTCCCGGGTCTGGTATAAAGAAGTTGAAAATGTATTAGTAAACTTAAAATATAAAAGAAGCGATCACGAACCTTGTATTTTTGTTAAGCGTGAGGATGGTTTTGTAACCATAATTGCTTTATATGTAGATGATTTTTTCATCTTTTCTAACTCTATGCAAGAATCGGCTTTTCTAAAACAGCAACTCGCTGCACGGTTTAAAGTTAAAGATCTGGGTGAACTAAAGCAATGTTTGGGCATGAGAGTTAGGATAGACAAAGATAAAAATAAAATTCAGTTAGATCAAGAACAATATATAAATCTTGTATTAAAGAGGTTTAATATGGAGGAATGTAAGCCAGTAGGCACGCCTATGGACAAAAATGTATGTTTTAATGAAACAGATACCACTGTTCTTAGAAAGGATCTGCCTTATCAACAGTTATTAGGTAGTTTAATGTATTTATCGGTATTGACAAGACCCGATATTACCTTTGCCGTGAATTTTCTTAGCCAGTTTAACAATTGTTATACAGAATCACATTGGAAAAGTGCCAAGAGAATTCTAAGGTATCTAAAAGGTACAAAGACTTTATGTTTGCAATATGTCAGTGATGAATCAGATTTAATGGGTTTTGTTGATTCAGATTTTGCAAGCAATACTTATGACAGGAGGTCATATACCGGCTTTGTTTTTAAATTAGCGGGTGGTGCTGTTTCATGGGAGTGTAAGAAACAAACTACTGTGGCTTTAAGCAGTACAGAAGCTGAGTATATGGCTGTTACTGAGGCTTCAAAGGAAGCCATTTATTTCAGAAATTTATTGTCAGATTTGTTAGGTATGGTTAAGTGTATTACCATTTACAATGACAACCAAAGTGCTCAAAAGTTAGCTGTAAACCCTATGTGTCATAAAAGGTCCAAGCACATAGACATACGCTACCATTTTATTCGAGAAGCTGTTTCAAATAAATTGGTTAATCTGAAGTATTTGTCCACAGATGAAATGCTAGCGGATGTGTTGACCAAAGCACTTTGCTTGTCAAAACATTCAAAATTTATTGGCGAATTAGGCTTGGAAAATAATATTATTTAGATAAGTGGGAGTGTTGAAATAATGTATCTAAAAATATTAAGAACTGTATATGCTGCGCCATCTATGATCATTTTACTGTAGCCATGTATGTGAACTATTTCCTTTTGTCATTTTTAGAATAAAGTCAGTCTTGTTACAGTTTCACAGGAGAACTCATCGTCGTTTTATTTTCACCGGTTTACTCCCCAAATTTTAACAGGCTTTGCATGCGATATCGAAATAAGGCACGTTAAAGATCAAATAGAAGTCCATGTTGCATAGAAATTTGGTAATCCAGGGCTATCTCAGAGTAAAAAGCGATGTAGCATAGACATACAGTAATTCTAAACAAACTATTTTGGGCAGAACAAGGGGCGATGATGCAGGGGGTTTGGCGGTCAAAAGCAACGTGACAGGAATCAAAGAGAAGTCGGTGTTGCATATACGTCTAGTGATCGAGATCAATTCTTTACAAACTAAACAGAAGACTATAAAGCCTGGACATCGGGTGATCAAAACCAATATGTTTTGACAGAACAGGAGGCGACAATTTATGGGGTTTTGGGTTGACCACAAAACTCTGTCCAAGATCAAATAAAAGTCACTGTTGCCAGGACATCCGGTAATCTATTACAATTTATCATACACAGAAAAAAACGATGTAGCTTGACATTCGGCCATCCAAAGAAATTTTGTCTGGGACAGAACAGCAGGCAATAATGCATGGGGATGTGGTGATCAAAAGCAGTGTGTCAGAGATTGAACAGAAGTCGTTGTTGCATCAACATCTGGTGATAAAAGATCATCTCACAAACAAAACAGAAGCCAAAGTAGCATCGACATCCAGCGATTCGCAACAAATCGGTTTGAACAGAACAGGAGGCGGTGAGTTGTGGGGATTTGGTGGTCAAAAGAACTCGGTCAGAAATCGAACTAATGTAGGTGTTGCAGGGACATCTCGTGATCAAGGGAAATCTGTCCCCAATAGAGAAGAAGACGATGAGCATGAACATTCGGTGTTCAAAATCAATTTTTCTAGGACAGAGAAGAAGGTAATGATGGTGGGGATTTGGCAGTCAAAAGCAATATGTCAAAGATGGAACAAGAGACGGTTTTTGGGCATCTGGTAATCAAGGGCAATTTTTTACAAATAAAACAGAAGGCGATGTAGCATGGAGATCCGGTGATTCAAACAAATCATTTGGGACAGAACAAAGGACGATAATATATGGGGATCTGGCAATTAAATACAGTCTGTCAGAGATCGAACAAAAGTCGGTGTTGCATGGATATCCAGTGATCAAGATCAAGTTCTCACAAACAAACTCAGGGCGACATAGCATGGACATTCGGCGATCTAAAGCAAATCGTTTTTCACAGAACAAGGGGGATAATGTATGGGGATCTAATACAGTCTGTCAGAGATTAAACAGAAGTAGGTGTTGATGGACATTAAAGCAATTTGTTTGCATCCGTTGACCTAAAAAAAATTGTTTCGATTAGAAGAGGGGGTAATAATGCCTGAGAATCTAGCGCCCAAAGCAAAATGTTAGAGATCGAACGGAAAGGGGATGCACCTGGCGATTAAAAGCAATCTGCAACAGACTGAAAAAAGTGGGTGTTGCATGCGATATTGCAATAAGGCATGGAAAATAAATAAACTCTTATTAAATTATAAATTAAAAAAAACTTTATTTTGGGGAAACTGAAACTTTGAATACAACTGGGTATTTTCTAAAACCTCTTAAAGGAGAAAAAAAATGTGCGATTTATAGTTCTCTCGTCAATCATACTAGTTCTCCTCTACGTTCAAACATAATTTTTTTATGTACCCAACAAAGTCCAATGATTTACAAAAATTTGCTAGAAAGGGTTTAAAAAAAGATTAGAAATTGGCCTAATTTAATTTAGATTTACAGATTTAATTCAATGGAGAAAAAAAAATTTTGTAAAAAAAAAAAAAATGACATAGTAATAATAAAAAAGTAGATTTTTTTTTTTCAAGGCATAATATTTGTTCTTTTAATAATAAATTCTGTACTTATATGTAATATATTTTGTATTTTTTTAATGCTAAAAGGGAATGGGAATACAAATAAAAGCATTACATCAAAGTGACGGTGGTAAAATTACATAAAAACTAATTTTAAATTATGATAAACCAGAAAAAAAAAAAAAAAAATTTACATTTTTAATGTTAGTTCCTGTATTTTAAAAATTTTAATTTTTAATTTTTGGTTGATTCCCAAAGAAAATGTAGGAACGCTGCCTGTGCCCCCGGTGAAATAGACCACATATTTTACGTGTCTTGACATCACGTGGAATTTAAACCCCGTTTTTTTGTGCGGGGTCTTATGTTTTAATTTAAATGCTAAATGCTCCCTATTAAGTTTTCATAAAAACATATTTGGCGGAAGTGTTATATAAGTTAAAGGGTTTTTCGCCAATAAGAAAAATATGGGGCCTGTTTGGGCCCCAAAAGGTATTTTTTTTT
>JAHBCN010025037.1:0-11548 GCA_019359885.1 Listronotus oregonensis | reverse complement strand
GACGATTTCTGCGTAATTAACAATATTAAAAAATAGACAAAATAGAATTCTATTGATGACTAAAATATACAACCACTTAACGCTTTTTATACAAATTATATAACAAAAAGAAATATTTCCTTAAATGTGTTAGACAATCTTATCGTTTTTAATAGGTTTGTTCCAACAAGCATCCGGTATCGTTTCGAAATCGTTTTTGAACTGTTTTTTTGGTGCGCTTCGATGCATGCGCGGACTTAAAATAGTTTCGTGACGGTACGAAAAGTAACAAACGTTGGATCGCTTTGCGGATCGTTTTCGGGACTGTCAAATCAAAAGTTTTTGAATTTTTTGTTTTGAAAATATAACCCTTCTTTTCTACTTATTATTTTTGTGATCAAAGTTAGCAAATATCACTCATAATATCGTCACTCATCTTTAAAGATAATTAAATTTAATGATGTGCTTAGAAGGTGTAAAAATTAATGCTTTTGAATAATTAAACATGCGAGAAAATAGGAAATGCTAAAGCACGATGCACGCTATTCGCTAAATAAAGTTAGGATTATGCAGAAAAATTAAATTAAGTTAAAATTACTTAAAGTCACACAAGAAAAGATAAACATTATGTGATAAAATGGTTTTAATTACACACATAAATTAAAAATTAAGTTAAGTAAAAAAGATAACTAACTTTTACCTTTCTTAACTTATTTTAATTTTTTAACTTTATCATAAAATAAAATAAACATTTCCTTTTTAAAATAATTAAACTCCCACACAATAACATCATAAAATAGGCTTACAGAAACTCGTCTTTCCCATGCGTTATAAAAAAATGTAACAAAATTATATATTTTTTAGACAAATATTTATTTAAGAAGTTAACAAATTACCAGACAGCTGCCAGAGAGTGCACCAATAAAACAGAAATCACAAAAACCCTATTAACAGTGATTTGCCCTACGTATGCTAAATTTTATTGTTATTTTTAAACTGATTGGCATGTTTTCACACAGACGTCTTAATTTATATTAACTTAATTTTTGTTAACTTAACTTAAGTTTTCTGCATAATCCTACCTTAACAGTAAACATATGAAGATGAAATATGAAACAATAAACATGAAACAGCTGTTAAAAATCAAAAATCCAGTGCTAAGATGCTCAATGCGCAAGTTAACCCAAACAGTTTTCAATTTAGGCCATGTATCGGAATTACCGTTCTGAAACCGTAACATAAACGATCCCAAGTGTTGTTGGTACACAAACAGGATCGTCCGATAACCGTCACGTCTCTGTTGGAACGCACTTTAATCACTGCGCATGAGCGTGATCGTTCGGTGACGGTTTTTCGACGTGCTGGAACAAACCTAATGAGAGTATGATACGGGTGGGGTTGCTTTGTTGTTTTTTATAACTGTCCTTATTTTCTATCGAATCTGGTTCCTGTAGTATTATTGTTTTTACAGAACCAATCACGTCTAAGGTGATGGCAATGATCGGGAGATATATACATTTTTGGTGCTGTCTAAAAAGACGTTCTTTCTCTGTAAAGAAGTTCTGGAAGACGTGTTGATTATGGTCTTTTTCTTGACAGTCTGAGGATTGGTTGCTTATTGTTAAGTATGCTTAATTTTTTCTGGTGTTTTTGTCGTAAATTAGTTTTTGCCCTCTCACATGTTCTTTGTATCTTGTGAGAAATTGGGTTAAAGTCGTCTTCTTGTACTTGTTCTTTAATCTCTTCGTACCGCTGGGTAATTATTGGAATAGCTGTAAATTCTTATAGTGTTATTAAAATGATAATATATTAAAATAAAATTTTATACAGAAGAACCTTGATAAGTCAAACCCCGATAACATAAAAACTTCAGCAACTTATTTTTTTTTGTTCCCTTTCTTTCAAAGCAGAAAACATTAGTTACTTAAAGTTCAAAACCTCTAAAACTTAAACAAGGATTTTTACCACTGGCCACTTAAAAAAGTACACTTGGTGACCTCCATAACTTTAGGTATTCATCAGTGACTCATGGTAAGTAGGTATACAAACAAAAGGTTTTCTTTGAAACTTTATTACTTTGTGCTTTTGTCTTTCACTAAAATAGCTCCTAAATACACGTATAAAATTAAAAGATAATAAAAAAAAGACATAAAATGAAACGAACATTGAATACGCTAACATATCCTCTAACTAAACCTCGGTAGGTCAACATTTGAATTTTTTAAACCTCGCTAACTTTAACTCTCTATAAGTAAAAAAACTCGATAACCTAAAATTTTTAACCTTTCCCTTAAGCTTTGGCTTATCGAGGTTCTTCTTCATCTCATTTGTTAAAAAATTATCACTAGTTATATCTCAAAAGGTTAAATTATTTTCGGAAATTTTATGAAGCTCATGAATATTTTAAAAATTATCCCAAGTCAAAGGATACTTTTATAAAAATATTTATAAGCGAAAAAAAAATCGTATTTAATTTAACCTTGTGTGGTATATAATAAGCAAATTTTACACCAAATTTTGTTTAAAATAATTTTAGCATTAATTTTTACTTACTATAGTTACATGGAAATACCATTATAAGACTTATCATATATTTTCTAATTTTACATAAACTTCAAATTACTTTGGGTGGTATTAAATTAAAAAATACTTTATTATATATGATTTGTTTTACTACAACTGGTGGAATAGTGAAATTTTGTTTCATAATTGTTAAAACAAATTCTGTCATTATGTCAAAAAATTTACTTTTCTGCTTCTCCCTCACCACTGAGGAAAAAGTTTTCGATAAAATACATACTCTCCCATGGTAACCTGTGTGAAATTTTTATTTCAAACCTTTTACATTGTTTAATAAAATTCTAGGTTTGTCATTATAAAAATGAACTTAAAGATGATATTTCAAGAACGAAACCGGGTATTTTAGAATAAATAATGCTATTATCTGCTGCGTTAAAAAAATGTAACAAAAAGAATAAAATGGAATAAATTACACAAACCCACAAAATAAAAAAAGTAGGTGGTTCAAACACTTAACTATTTATGTTTTTAAAAATGCTTTATCCGAATCCACGGTCAGTTTGACCCCATCAGGTTAAGGTTAAGGGCATTTTAAGGTCTGCAAAATTAATCGCAACCAAATTTGAAGAGTGTATACTTATGTTCTTGAGGTCGCTGAATACGAATCCATTGTCAGTTTGACCCCATTAGGTCATTTTAAGAAAATATTTTAAGGTCAAATCTGCACAATTACACAGCCCCACAAAAAAATAAAGGTCCAAAAGACTTAATCATGTTATCTTCATGTTTTTGGGGTCACTTTATCAGAATCTGGGGTCAGTTTGATCCTTTCAGGTCAGAATTAGGGAAATTTTAGGGTCAAATCGCAACCAAATTTGATGAGGTCAAAATGACCAAGAATTTCTACTCAGCAACCTTAAAAATATAAACATACACTCTTTAAATTTGGTTGCAATTAATTTTCCAGATTTGACCTTGAAATACCCTTGACACTAACCTGATGGGGTTAAACTGACCCTGGATTCGAATTCAGCGATCCCCTAAACATAAAGATACCATAGTCAAATCTTTCGATCCTTTAACTTTTTTTATATCAAAGGGCTGTGCAATTATTTGTTATATATTTTTAAGAGTTTATTTTAGCTTTTAAATTCGTTTAATACTGACTCTAATTATAGATCATTGACTATCACTTTGCGTAGGTAAAAGCAATATTATGATTAATTATTATTTTTCAGTGCTTAGATATAAAAAAAATACAAAGTGATATTAGATTTAGGCTTCTTTTTTTGAAAACGGCGTATTTTCTTTTTAATAAATCGACAAAAATTAAAAAAAATTGTAAAATTTAAAAATAATATTTAGATTTTAAATTTTAATAATAATAATTTAAGCTTATGCTTATTTTAAAGGCTTTTGATATCAGTTTTTTTTGGAAAGTCATGTCTAAACCTATCTTCTTGAAAAAAATGCAATTTTTTTTTGTTCGGTGCCATTTCAATAGAAAATTTTATTCTTTACAAAAAAGTACATATTTGTATTAGAATTGCATGGGTATCTAGACAATTTCGAGTTTTTAAAATTATGATAAATTTACCTCGTTCTCAAAAACGTAAAATATTAACTTTTTTCTCGAAAATTCTAAATTTACCAAACTGTTCCCCTTGACGCCAATAGCATCTGGCATATATTTGGTTATGGGTGGGTCCGATGTCTCACTTTCAAGATAAAAATTTTTGAAAATTCTAGCTACGCCAGTGACTACCGCATATGCAGTATTGGAAATAAGACACATATGTTTTAAAAAACAATTAATTTGACCTTAACAGCACAACGTACTGGTACGGTATTTAGAAATAATACTAATATTAAATTAAATAACAGAGTTTCTTACGGCGAAAAAAATTACTTAACAAATGCCATTTGCAAGGAATAAACATTATGTTTAGATATGCCATCTGTTAAATTACGAAATGCATTTGCAATATGCCAAGCGGACCTGTTTTTTACTGCGTTAGGTTTTTAACTTGCTGAAAAGCGGAATACGAATGTAGTAAAAAAGGCTTTAATTAGAAGGCATATTTGAATAAGTGCTTTGTAGTGTATTTTATAAAATAAATAAATTGGTTTTAAGCTTATATAGCTTTTAAATAAATTGCAAAAATCGCACATTTTTCAGTAATTAAAAAAAAAAGGATATAAACCGTTATAATATAAAAATAATATACAGGGTGATTCATGGGAAAATGTCAAAACTTCAGGTACGTAGTCAGGGTGTAACAAACTTTTTCAGTTTGTTACAAGGATTTATAAATTTTCACTTAAAATAACTTTACCACAACTTAATTGTCCTTTATTTTAATTATTCACTGTAATTTATAATATTAGCTTACTTATTTCAAATTCTAAGTCATCAATACTTAAATATTCTTTTAAATACAACCCGGTAAAAGCGTTTATAATGCTGCATACATTCCAGGAGCATCCAAGTATTGATTTTTCTAATTGGAATAGGGTAAGCGATTTTCGACTCTATATCTATTTTAAGTCAGTTAAGTAATAAAATCCTTTGTTTTGTGATAGGTTATCTTTTAAAAACTGTGACCGGGTTTTTGTTTTTGAAATTTCATTAAATAACCAAATAATGCTGAATAGTTATCTCCGTTTTGTAATTTGAATTTTCCGCCAAAAGGACAGTAAGCAACAGTTTCATACCACCTAAGACCTTCAAACCTGTTATTTTTTATGGAATGCGAGGTGATAAATACCTGTGATTGATTTGAAAAGGGCCTCTTTTGCATATTTAATCGAATAAACAGAATGTCTGCTAGTGCATCGTTGATTATTTTTCTTAGCCTGTGGCTTTTGCAGTTTTAAACTGGATTTTTAAATTTTATAACCTATGTAACATCCTCTATGAGATTTTAAAGACATTTTTTGGGCCATAACATCAGGTAAGTCGGCATTTTCGTCAATTTTCGCCATTTTGTTTCAGGCTTTCATCGTATATTTTACGTTCGAGTTTTTTTTTCATTCTTCAATATTATCTTTATGGTCTTTCCTTAACTGGAGTTTTAAGGAATTTTCCAAGTTTTTATGGATTTCTGGAGTTGTACGTAACCACGTGGTCGTTTGGCAAAAGTCCAAGCGGTTTATGGTTTATGTATTTCTGGCGAATGCAGTGTTGCTGGTCCAGCGAAGGAATCCTCATCTTCCGTATAGTACCGTGTGGTCATTTCTGGCAGTGCAGTGTTGTGCAGTCCAGAAGGGAGTTTAGTTTTGGTTCCATTAGGAGTTCCAGAAATCAAAAAGATAAGTCCATTTATAAATTAACCTTTTTCTTATATTTTTGCCTGGCTCAGTGCAATGGCCATGTACTGGTGCTCAGTTATATAACTTTTTTAATTAAATTATCATGTTATCAAATTTTCTTATGCTTTAATCATTACTGTCTTATCAATTTAAATAAATCTCTGTACTTAATATTTAATTTTTATTAATTATATTATAATTTTCTTGTTATATGTTAAATATGCAAAGAGCAAAGTAACAACCGATCATTTTATTGGGTTCCATTGTTTGTTTGTCCAAAGATTTTGGATTGCAAATTAAATTTATTTTTTTTTCTCAAACTGATAATTAGTTCAGCTGCTTAATTATAACTAACCACCAATCATTAAACTTGAGTTGCATTGTTTGTTTGTGCCTGTAAAGGACTGCACATATCAATTTAACTTACATCATACTGAATTAGCTCAGCTGCTTAAATTACTTAACCACCGATCATTAATTGAGTTACATTTTTGTTTGTGCCTGTAAAGGACTGCACATATCAATTTAACTTACATCATACTGAATTAGCTCAGCTGCTTAAATTACTTAACCACCGATCATTTATTGAGTTACATTTTTGTTTGTGCCTGAAAGGACTTCACTTATCAATTTAAGTAACATCACACTGAGATAGTTCAGCTGCTTTAACTTCTCTTAACTTATCTAAATTTTCATTACTATTTCTTATTAAATTTAAAACTTTTCTTCATAAAATCATTTTTGTAACTTAAATTTAATAAATTTCAATTTAATAACTCTTTTCTAAATTCAGTATACCCGATTCATAAATTTAATGATAAATAGATTTCCTTTGTTCTCTCACAATATAAAGTATCTCCCACTGGTTATCAGTTTATTAATCAATACCTATTTTTTTGGGTTATTATTTTATGTAAATTGCCTTATTTTTTAATACTGGTATGTATTTATTTTTGTATATGATAAAAATATTTTTCTAAATTGTTTGCACTTACCTATCAGATTACATTTCATTATCTCACAACCTTTTAATTCATATAAGCTTTTCCAAATTAGAAATTTATTTATCTCTCTTTATTTTTGTTTAATTTAAGTAAGGATACAGAACTTCACATGTCCAATGGTTAAATTCTTTTATTATGTTAAATTAATAATAAGATATCCTTTTAAATAAACCTGTTGAGTTTATTTTTGACTTTTATTACTTTTGTCTTTGTTTTGTTATTTCCTTTGAACTCCTATGTTCTGGCGCCCATTGTCTGTACTTGCATAAAATAGTCTGATTAATCAAAATATCTTTTTTAACAAACAGCTAGCCGAGTGAACTCATCCCAAATAAAAATAATAAAAACTATTTTACAACAATATACATAAACACACATTTAAAACAAACTAAGAACAATTAACAATAATTATTTTTTATTTTTTTATTATTTTTATTACAAGGGTCCAAAAATAAACATAAAAGTCTATACATATGTATATGGATCCGCAAGGCCTTCGTTTCTGAAATACTGGGTGTTAAAGTTTTTAGTTAATTTTTCTATTTTTTAAAAAATCTATGATAATGTAAATATTGGAGTAAAAGTTGTTATACTGGGTTTTTTTGGTATGACGGAGTCGAATCTCTTAATACGGCTCTTACTTGTAGTGGGTGCCACCTACACGTCTTTTTACTATTTTGAACAATCACAACTTTTTGGTACGTCCCTCTATTACATTTTTAAGTAAATTAAATATTTGTTTTGTCATTTTTACGTCAAAAAGGTATTATTGTTAAAAGTTGATATGAGCAACCGTTTTCTAGATATTTGGATTTAAAAAAATTGACGCATCTGATTTTATTATAGTAAAAAAAAATAAAATGTATTTTAATTTTCAAAAACATTATTGTTCTTTAATTCTCTTTAGCACAACATAAGCTAGGTTTTATAATTAAAAAAAAAATAAAAAAAAAGAAACTTTAACACCCTGTATTTCGGAAACAAAGGCCCTGCGGACTCATTTTTGTAAAGACTATTATTTTTATTGTTGGACGTTGAAAACGTACCTGAAGTATTGACATTTCCTCATGAATCACCCTGTATATTTATAATCATAACCTTAAGGATTTTTGGGCCTTGTTGCGAGAATGTTTGTAATATTTATAATTTTTTTCTTTATTTTTGTTGCTTTTCTATAAAACTAAATTATAAATATAATAGTTTAGGGGCCAGAGCTGTTTCCTGGCCGATTAAAGTTCACGAATTTTACTAAAGGTTTGTACCAACCTCGCATTTAACCGTTTATTATACGGTCACGCGCAAGCCCAGTCAAATAAATCTTTCTACCGATCGTGTAAAATACGATCCCTTTTCGAACGGTCATTTCGATCCAGATGAAAAGCAATAAACCTTTTCGTGTTCCAACTTCGTCGTTTTTGTTCTGACATAAAACCGTGTAAAGTCGACACTTGCGCGTTTTATTGATTCTAACAGTTTCTGCTGAATTTGAATTTGAAATTTACTCATGCGTCAGAAGTAAAGGAAATTTGTTATAAATAATTCAAATATTAAAAAACATCACAAAAACAATCTGTGGTGGAAATCAATGTTTAATAACCGCCAATCGATTGCTGAACTCATTAGAAATAATCCGGTTTGAGGTTTGTGGAAAAGAGTTATTTAAGCCGGAAATATGGCAAACTTTGGTGCAAAAATATTGCAAAATTACGGTATTTCAAAGAATTTTTACTTGACTTTTTAAATAAAATGGAATCTTATCCGTAATCATAATGTTTATAACAAAGTTATAACACTTTAAAGTTGATATTTATCATTAAAAAAAGGCATATTATTTGTTTATGGGTTTTTACAGCCATTAAATTTTCAAATTATTACAAAGCAAGTTACATAATCTTGTTCTACGCTTTAAGACACACAATTTAGTTTATTATAGGTATGACTAAATCTATTTTGTAGTGCGAAAACGCAAACGTGGATCTAGGATGTTTAAAATTATTTATCTAAAAGGTGAAACATAGGACCCACATCAAATTTATACCAGATAATAAGGCTTTCGTAAAAAAAATCATTTTGGAATTTTTGAAAAAAGTTAATTTTATTTTGCCCCCCCCCCAAAAAAAAAAAATCAGAACTTTGAAGGCAAATTTCCTATTTGTATTTTTTTCGTAAATTTAGTTAAAATTCTGCATTTTTCTTAAAATTTGAGGCATCTGAAATATTTGCATAAGAAAATTGTTGGCTAAAAAAATTTAAATTGGCTATGATTTTTAGAAAAACAGATAATTTTGTGAAATTTGAGATTTGAAAAACTTCTTTAAATTCCCGGTTCGCTTTTAAATCTAAAACTTTTTTAAAGGGGCCAAAAAAAATTTTTTTTTTAACTTCCAAAATAAAAATTTTTTTTCCAAAATGTTCCTAGGAAATAGCATCTGGTTTACTTTTGGGTGGGGTCCCATTCATTTTGGTAAAAAAAAAATTTTGGTTTCCCCTTTGGAAAAAAAAATTTTTAAAAAATAACCCTTTTTTCCCCAAAAAAATCTAAAACCCCTAATAACCTTTATTTTTATAACTTAATCTATTTATTGTTTATTTATGGTTAAAATTTTTTTTTATTAATTTTAAATAAATTCACCGCTAAAACCCGCCTCTGTATTTTTAACGTTGTATCGGTTAATGCATTTTTTAATAATTAATAATTACCAAATTTTTATATATTTTTGATTTTTATTAAATTGAAAAAAAAAAGTTTGCAAATTTATTTATAAAAAAATTTAAAAAGATCAGTTGAATGATGAATGCATTTAAAAATAATTGCATAATGTACTTAAACTAATAAAAATATTAATGTTAAACCATAAATGTAGAATAAATAAATTATGATGAACACTGATAAATAAAACTACTATGTTTTTTACCACTAAAATTTAAAATTTTAGGGGAAAAAAAAACAATAAATTTTTTTATCAGTGTTCTTCATGATGATTAATTACCACATAGTAACGGCTAATAGCATCAATTATTTTATAAATAAATTAAGGTATTAAAATAACAGTAAAATATTTTAGTTTATAATAACACTGTCAAACTTTAAGGAAATTGGTTACAAGTTTCGAATTTTTATTTTAAATTGTATGGTGAATGACATTACCCAGAAGTTAATGAAGGGTGTTGAAAAAGGTGCAACTCAAGGTGTTGGCATACCGTGCTGATGAGTAAATGACATCCTGTGATTTAAGCAGGTGTCTCTGAGATACAGGGCAACCTCTCGGAGTATCTAGCCTTACTGCGGTAATGCGGGGCTCTGCCGTGGTGGACTTTTTCTTTCCTAGCTCCAAACAAAAAGCGGACAGAATCGCAGGAAAAAGTGACAAAGGTGCGGACCGAAACCGATAAATTCTTTCGGAAGGTGCCCCCAAGGTCACAAGCGACAAAGTGGGGCGACAAAGGGTGAATCCGTTTCGACAGGTGTCCCTAAAGTCACAGGCGCCTTTACGGGAAAGGGCTAATCCATCCCGAACAAACAGGTCTTGGAAGGGATCCGAATTCAAACAGAAGGCGGACCGGCTTTTATGGAAAGGTTCCGGTTTTAAACAGAAAACGGATAGAACCGTTTTGGGGAAGGCCCAAGGGGCCTAGAAAAACTCTGGTTCTTGTAAAAGACCTGGTAGCTACCCACGTCACTATACCGGGAGAGGGGGGCATGACGGATCTAACGTCTTGCTCGCCATACTTTTCCGGGGGGACAGGGACACCAGAACACAAAATTGTGCTGTGTCCGGTAAGCCACGAGTAAGGGCTTTCTCTCCAAATTTAAAATCGGATTTATTGGAAGTCTGACCTATTGGGAAAAATAAAAAGTGTAAAAGTTTTAAAAAGGGAAAACCTTTGGGCATTTTTTTTAAAATTAAAAAAATCCCAAAAAAAATGTGGGGTTTGAAAAAAGAAGGGGTTTTTAAAATTTTTAATTACAAAAATAAAAAAACAAAAAAACTAAAACCAAGTAATATAACTTCTACAAAATTTTTTCTCCGATCTTTTATTTTACATCCATTTCTTCGGCCTCATTAAGATAAAAAAACCGGCCGCCGTTAATAAAAACTTTTTGAAGTTTTGATGTTTGGGAGGTTTAATGGGGAATTTTTTCGTTAAAAAACGCTTTTTTAAAAATTAAGGAAAAAAATTTTTTTTTTTTAATAATTAATTTCTTTTTTTAATATTAAAAAGGGCAAATTAAATGCATTTGCAAGTGCAAGGGGGAAAAAGGTTAAATTTACATTAATGAACTTCTTTTCAATTAAAAAAAAGGTAGAAGAACTAAATTATTTTAAAGAATTTTATAATTTAATTTTTAAATGTACGAAAAATCTCGTTGACCTAAAAATTTTAAAGTATTTTCAGTAATAAAAGTATAATATAACGTAAATTTTCTAAAATTTTTTTTTATTTACCGATTTAAATGTAATCAGGTGTTCGAAAAATAAGGGAATTTTAAGGGTGATTCCTTTTTAAAAAATTTGAAAAAGTTTCTATAAACATGGGTCCGAAAAGCCCGTTTTCAAAAAGGTATAACTTTTTTAAAAAATTAATTTTTTTAAAATTTTTAAAAAATTTCCGATTCTTTTAAATTTGGCAATATTATTTGTTGTATTAAGAGGCTAATTTGCCCTAAATAGATTAAAAAATTTAAGGTCCAGTGAGCCCCCGGGGGTCTTAGGAATAAAAAATTAAAAAAA
>JAHBCN010025036.1:0-11481 GCA_019359885.1 Listronotus oregonensis | reverse complement strand
TATATATATATATATATATATATATATATATATATATATATATATATATATATATATTTTATTAATTCCGTTTTGAAATTTTTGCCTGAGAGTTTAGGTGCGGTTTTAGACGAACATGGCAAAACACATCATGAAAAATTGTTTAAATGAAGAAGCGGTATAATAAAAAATAGACCTCGAATTTGTTAGCGGACTATTGTTGGACCCTCTAACAGATCTCTTTGAATGCAAGCAAGAAAAATCAACAAACTCATTTCTTTGATGGCCTTATACTTATTTTGAGACGAAAAATATATTTTATAAAAAAAAACTAATTTAGTTTTTTTAGTCTTGAAAAAATTTCGATTGCTTATGATCTGGGATATCTATATTTTATTTCTTTTTCTCTTCTTTTCTAAAATGTATAGTTGATAGATATAAACCGAGCTATATGTAAATTCAACACGTTACAGAAGATCCAAAAAAACAAAAAAAATATCAGGGATAATTTAAAAATAAGGTCTAATTTAAGCCATAATTACCATATTATCAAATAGTATATTATATAATGAATTAAATAATAAGTATGGTAACTGGGTCTTTAGCGCACTAAAGTAAAGTTTGCAAACTGAGCGTAGGCATTTTAAATCAATTTTTTTCCATCAAAACTGTTTTAGTGTCTTCAAAATCTGACAACAAAATGTCAACCAGCGATTTTTCTATTTCCAAGTTGCTGAGTTGCCAAGAAGCTGCTATGGAAAATTTATTGCCGCCAAAGTCTAGTGCTTACTAAGAAAAAGAATATGATCTATTTGTCAAATTGTCCTCTTAAAAAAATGTGTGCGAAATCAACAAGGATGTTTTAATTGCATAATTTGAAGACAGATACGAGAAACAAGTGCATTGGTGCTAGGTGTACACTTTTTATTAAAAGAAATATGTATATCAATAGACTCAAATATAAATATGAAGTTTTAGTTTTCTTAGCTTTTGTATCATTAAATATATATTGTAGGTTAATGTTTATTTCTACCGCTGTTTTAGTCTTAATAAAAAATTGTTGTACTCACAAGTCCATAATTTTTATTGATATTTTCTAAAATTATAAAAAAGCAAATATTGAACAACAAAATTAAATCTGGCAGGAACTGTCACTTTACCGCACAAGGGCGGTAAGGTGGCACTAAAAATAGTGCGTGTAAAATTTATTGTTTTGACTAAGCTTAATTTATTAGTAAATTTTCTATGTAATTATCAGCAGAATAAACAATAAATTCCTATGTTCTTGCGTATTTTATTTTACATATTTCTTTTATTACTATTGTTATTACCAATGAGCTGACATCATAGATAGAGAAAGCATTTCATTCATAAACGCAATCGAGAGCTGCGCCCAACATGGTTTGTGTTTATTTTTGGCGATAGAATGGTACAAGCATAGTTTGTACTTACTTGTGAAATGATAATCCAGGAATCATATCCGTTACTTTACACACTTGCCACTGCCTTACCATTTTAATTTATTAAAAGTACTTACACAAAACCAAAATTAAACAATTGTCACAAAAATAACCCAAAAAACAACAACAAGAAACATTTATACTAAAACGCCATATTGCTGTGTCATCTGTCAAGCGAAGCGAAGGTGGCCGAAGTACGCCTTTACGAAAAATGCACTGTTGTCACGTTGTTTAGCGCCTTTATTAGTAGCTGTCCAAAAACAAAATAGAATTTTGACATCATTTCTTTTCTGTGTTATACTTTATAGTAATAAATATAACAAATATTATACACAGTTTAAAATACAATAGTAGAGCTTATTTTGATGTAATTTTAGGAATAAATTAAGTAAAATTAAATCATAATATACTATCAAGTAAATGAAACAGAAAGATAGTTGGCAGAAACGCTTTACGACAAAATAGTATCTGTAGTAACCATTTTCCCGGGTTTTGGTGGATTTTATTGTTTGAGTACAGAGGTTTCATTCATCGCTAGACAGACCCTTAGAATGTGCCTTTATGAAGCCACGCTTATGCCAAATCGATGCTTTCTCCAGTTAACCTAACAGCTCATATGTTATTACTATATTTTTGTCGTTTTATAATTGGTACTATTTTCCTTGCTACTTAATTTTTTCTTTTGAACCTTACCGACCGAATATATAAAGATACTTTGCTAAATCACTCTATTATTTTCTAGCAGTTGAAGATAAAAAGTCTAAGGACTAATACCGTCGTTAGTGGGGATCGTTATCAATCCTTTTATCGAAGTCCTATTTTTGTCCTTTTCGTTTTTTGCCGTTTAAAAAGTCTTGCCCCGGAAAGGACATTACTTACGTACTTTATTTAAGAAATTCGTTAGACATTTCTTGAAAGATGTATAAAACTGTTTTTAAATTAAAGCATTTTATAAAAGAAATTGCATACTACTTACAGGCTTTGAAGCAAAATTGCTATAAAAAGGTTAAGAAAGTTAATAAATCTATCTCAATTTTGTAACTAATTAATTTTATTGTGGCACGATGTGCCAGAAAAAGGTAGTCTTTTTTTTATTTTGTCATTTATATTCTTAGTTGCTTAAAAATTTAACAAATAACAATACTCATTTTAAAAAAACATTATTAAGATGTCTTGCATTTCGATCGATGCATTCTTGAAGGCGATATGATTAAAATTGTCTATTACATCAATGAGCATTTGCTGAGGGATTATTACGATTTCCCCTCAGTTCTTCAAGGCCCGAATTCTTTAAAAACTTTGCTTTTTGAGTAGCCCGACAAAAAAAAATCACATGCAGTGAGGTCGGGTGAACGGGCGGGCCAAGAAATGGCTCCGTTCCGGGATATCACCCGATTTGGAAAAACTTCGTTGAGGAGATTCAGGGCGAAGGAGCGTTCTTGCTTAGACCACTGTTCCATGGCTACTAAAATGCTTTTAACGGAGGAACACAACGATAACCTTGACAACTCCCTCCACCCACTTTCTTAGCTCACGCGTTTTTTTTTTTAAATTGCCGGTTTGACTGCTGCATCTTGTATGTAATATTATTATAATTTTTTATGATAAAGGACTAAGCTTTGAGCGTAACATGTGTTTAAAAACTCAATAAAAATTAAAGTTGAGTTTTAGGTTTAATGACTTGCGGGATATTATAGGAGAAAATGACTGATTAATCAGTGCTTGGCTTAATGTTGACACTGTTTACGTCACTTAAATCTGTAGTTTGCATTAAGTCTTTTTCTCTAAGAATTTTACGAAATTGTGTCTGAATGTAAAATAACTAAAAACAGAATTGAGGACATCCCAACCAGCAGTAGCGTATATTGACTATAAAAAGTGGGAAGGGAAACTGTGTAATTTAATAAAATAATATAGGTAAAAATTTTACTTATAAACAAAATTATTAAAGTTGTTTTAAAAGGTTGGATGGCTTGTGCCTCCCTGCCCTCGCCAAGCATACGCTACTGTTAACCAGCCTTGTTTTTAGTCAAAAATATTTTTTTGTCGTTAAAATAAACATTTTAACATCGCTCGCCTTAATACCTTTAGTTTTTATTTTCATACATATTTTTTGAAGTGTTTATTTTAGCATAAATATTTAAGAAAAAGTATGTTCCAAAGAAAAATATATTCTTTTTTATCAAGAAGTCTAATTAACTTAAAAATTTATATAGGGTTAGTTCTAAGCTCCTGACTAGGATCATCAGAATAAAAAGAAAAAAATATCTAGATTAGTTTGCAGGTTAAGTGTATACCATTCACAGAACGACGACAAATGCCATTCTTCTTTATCGACATAGTTTAAAAAATCTTACCACTAAAATATTTGTAAAGCAAATAAATGGTACAATTATGGTAACGTAGATGTCCCTGCAGCATTTTCTACTAGCATTTAAAAAAAAATGTTTGAATTATTAGCTTAAACGTATCACAATGGATTGCTTCTAAGTTTGTCGAATAATTATTTATTTTGGGAAAAAAATAATAGGAATATTGAAAAAAAATTAACTAATTTTAAATAAAAAAACTTAAAAAAATCGTTAAAAAATCCATTGAGAATGTTAAAATCAAAACAAAGCTTTATAAAAAAAAAAAAAAAAATTTAAAGATATACTAGTAATTATTGCTAATTAAGATAACTTCTGATGTTGTTGTGAGACTAAAAAATAAGAAAATAAATTTTAGTTTTAAAAAAACTAAAAAAACACGTTTTAGTAGCAAACCTAACTAAAAAGTAGAAAATAATTTTTAAGTATAAAAAGTTTGTATTACAATGATAAAAAGACCAATAATCAATTATGACTAATTACATTGAAATAAGATTTAAATAGAAATTAAGTTATTAACAAAATAATTTGATTATGGTAAAAAAAGTGTGGGATACAATTTACTATATTTTTATAATAACTTAAATTTTGTAAATAACTAATAGCTAATTATATAGTAAAAAATAGCTAGAATAGTGTATTTTAAGTTTTTAATTAACTAACTAACTAATATTTTTTTTAATTACGTAAGTGTTCCCACAAACATTTTTTTTTTTTTGAAATCTGCGGCTTTTCGTTTGGCTTTTGTTAATGTAAGAATGTTAATATTGTAGTGGCGGATTTTTTGTTATGAAATATATTTTAAATTACTCGCGAAACTTTAAAAGGAATAGCTTCGGTTCAGATCTCAGGGTATAGAATTGGGTACAGAGAGTGCACAGAGTCGATTGACTCTTAAATATTGCAGGTCGCTTAAAAAAGAAACTTAAAAATTCCTTTAAAAATCAAAAAAAAAGTCATCAACGTTTTGGTGACCAGTCGGTTACTAATTTTAAAATATAAAATAAAATAAAAAATTTCACTAAAGGTTCTAGACAATGTTGGAGGTTAAAAAAAAACTTCTCGGACTTCCATTGTCATTTCGAACAGTAAGTATCTCTGATCGTTTTGAAGTGAATACTGTACTGTACAGTATTCACTTAAAAACAATCAGAGGTTCTTAACGTTGTGAAAAAATTAAATAAAGTCAATGGAAGTCCGAGAAAAAGTTTTTATTTATCCTACAACATTGTCTAGAATCTTCAGAGAAACGTTAGAGGCACGGTACGGACCCGGTATTAACGAAAAAGTCAGAGGCTACGAGAAAACCAAAATTAAACTAACAAAAGAAGTCATATTTCATTTTTATGTAGAGCCAGAGACAACAACATAATTCCAGTTGGGTTTCTAAAAAGTCCCCAAAACCGGGGACAAGAGCAAAAAAAATTTACAAAATGCTAGAAAAATTTTTTAACGGTCCCAAATAAGTTTTCATAGATGGAAAAAGGCATGTTTGTTAAATGATGCAACACAAAAATTTGAGGAAATATTAGAGATGACCCAAGAAGAGGGCTACGATACCATATTCAGAAAAAAAAGAAAACCAATGTACATACGAAGTTAGAAGAGTCACTAAAAAGGAAACATGAGAATAAGTTTCAGAGACTTCAAGACTCACAGACAACTGCCACAGAGAACATCCAAAAAAAAAAATATTATAAACATTTCATCTCATACCATTTTAAACATTGGGGGAGCAATTTTTAAGCAGAGGATTAAAAATTCGCAGTGGCCCCCCCAAAGAATACCAGTGTTAGATATTATTAGTTCAGTAGAATCCTTCCCCAATTAAAAAACCAGCAGTATTTACTTGAGAACACCCAGAGATACTTACTGTTCGAAACGTTGTGAAAAAAAAAAAATTTTAAAAAGAAAAAAGGGAAAAAAAAAAAAATTTTAGAAAAAGTTTTTTAATTCCAAAAAAAGAAAAAAATTTTTAAAAAAAAAAAAGGTTTTAAAAAATAGGGTTTTTTAAATTTTAAAAAAAAAAAAAATTTTAAAAGCCAAAAAAAAAAAAAAAAGAAAATTGGAACTTTTTGCGGGGTTTGGCACATAAAAGCCCAGGTTTATTTATTAGTTAAGTAGAACCTTACCAATTGAAGAATCAGCGTATTCACTTGAAACGATCAGAGATACTTACTGTTCGAAACGTTGTGAAAAAATTAAATAAAGAAAAAGGAAGTTGAAAAAGTTTTTTTTTCCAAAAAAAAAAAATGAAAAAAAAAAAAAAATTTTAAAAATTAAAAAAAGGAAAATCCAAAAGTTTTAAAAAGGGGGGCAAAAAAAAAAGGTTTTGAACTTCGAAAAAATGGGCCCCCTTTAAAAAACCAACCAAAAAGGGGTTTGGTTTAATATATTAAAAAAAATTTAGTTTAATTTAGAAACCTTTTCCCAATTGAAGAATCAGCAGTATTCACTTGAAAGCGATCAGAGATATTTACTTCCCGGGTTTAAAAAATTAAATAAAGACAAGGAAGTTCGAGAATAATTTTTTATTTCAAAAAAAAAAATGAAAAAAAACAAGTTTATCATAGATGGAAAAAGGCAGGGTTTTAAATGATGCAAAAAAAAATTTGGGGAAAATATAAGAGATGCCCAATAAAAGGACTACGATACCATATTCAAAAAAAATAGAAAACCAATGTACATACGAAGTTAGAAGAGTCAAAAAAAAAGGAAACATGAAAATAATTTGAGACTTCAAGACTCAAACAACTGCCACAGAGAACACCAAAAAAAAACTTTATAAACATTTCATCTCATACCATTTTAAACATTGAGGAGCAATTTTTAAGCAGAGGATTGAACGCAGTGGCACCTAAATGAACACCAGTGTTAGATATTATTAGTTAGTAGAACCTTCCCAATTGAAGAACCAGCAGTTTTTACTTAAAAACATGAGATATTATTTCGAAAGTTTAAAAAATTAAAAAAGACAATGGAAGTTCGAGAAAATTTTTATTCCAAAAAAAAAATTAAAAAAAAAACAAGTTTAAAATTGGATAAAAAGAAAGGGTTAATTTGGGTGCACCAAAAAAAATTTAGAATTTTTAAGAAAATCCCCAAATTTAAGAATCACATATTCAAAAAAAATAGAAACATGTTCGAAAGTTGGAAAAAAAAAAAAAAGAAATAAGTTTAAAAGTTTTTTACTCCAAATAAAAAATTTAAAAAAAAAATTTTAAAAATTAATCTAGTTTTGAGAGGATTGAACTTCCATGACCAAAAAGAACCCGTGTTAGATATTATTAGTTAGTAAATCCTTCCCAATTGAAAAAAGCAGTTTTTACTTAAAACGATCGAATATTCTGTTCAAACGTTGTAAAAAATTAAATAAAGACAATGGAAGTTCGAGAAAAGTTTTTTTTTCAAAAAAAAAATGTAAAAAAACAAATTTAAATTGGAATTTCGAAACTTGTTAATATTATCGATTTAAATTAGGAGCATTTTTTTTAAAAAAATAAAAAAAGGGGAATTGGGAAAATTATCAATAGTTAAATATTAAAAAAGGGAGACGAAATAATGGTAAAAAAAAAAAAATTTCCCCAAAAACCCATGGTCCCTAATAGTAACAAAAAATTTTCATCAGGGAAAGGGTTTTTTCAGTCAATGTTCTAACTGTGCCAAATTTTATTCAATCAAAAAAACCGATTAGAAAATAAAAAGGGAAATTTCCCAAATCTAAAATTTTTTCTTTTTCACTCGTATCTAAAAAAAGGAGCCGTTTGGACCATGTTTATCAAACATTTTGGTTTTTTATTTTTCCAAGGAATCTTCCATTAAGCGATGGAAATGTTTTTTTAATAAACCTTGTATAATAATTTGGGACGCAATTTTGCTTAAATATTTTTAGATTTATATTACATTGTCAATCCATTTAATTTAAATTTTAAATTTTTTTAATTTTTTCCCAAAACATAAATTTACGATGTTTTCGACCCGAACACTAATGAATATTATACTCAACAAGAAAGCAGGACCTACATTCCAGAATTGTCGCTAATTCCAACATGACACTCGGTGGCAACTATCTGTATGGAACCTAATTAATCACCCTAAGTAATTACCAAAGGGAGGTAAAATATTTCAGCCCTTTATGGATATTTTTTTCTAAAGCTTTGACCCAAAAACCGAACGTTTAATAAAAATGTTTAGCTGAAAAGGCTTTG
Source organism: Listronotus oregonensis (assembly GCA_019359885.1). Taxonomy (NCBI): domain Eukaryota; kingdom Metazoa; phylum Arthropoda; class Insecta; order Coleoptera; family Curculionidae; genus Listronotus; species Listronotus oregonensis. The sequence goes on along the minus strand of JAHBCN010025036.1, from coordinate 3,465 downwards.
AAATTTACCAGCAAATTTTAATATCTTTTGCAAAAAATTCTATAAATATACGTTGAGACCCCCTTGTTATACAAATTAATTAATGTAAATATGTGTGTTTATCATTATGATCGTTTTAATATATTTAAAATACATTAATTTGTTTTAATTAAAACTTTTTTTTAATGTATAGGACATTTTAATTTTTTAAAAATAATGTTCTTCAGGTGCCTTCCTTCCCGCGCCACACATTTTTGAAGTCTGGACTTTAAATTTACAAGAACAGCTCGTATCATTTTGTTTGAAATAGCGTTTAATTTAGCCCGAATGGGCAATTGTAAAGCCCCCAGAGTGCGTGGTGGTGTCTCGTGCGCCCACAAAAGAAGTCCAGTGAAGTCAAGTCAGTTCTTCTCAGGGGCCAACGTATGTCCCCCCATTTTGATATAAGTTTTTTCGGAAAAATGTCTCGTAGCGTCCCAAAGATTTTCTGGTGGTGTGGGCTGTGGCGCCATCTTGCTGAAACTAAGTACTGTCAAGGTATAAATAAAAACAAGTAACATAACTCCTGTCGTTTTCGCCGTTTTAAAGCAATCGGCCTAGGGACCTTAAAGCGAGAATTTCTAGCCTCGACCATAGGCGTACGCTAAATTTGATACTTGAAAGTTTGAATAATTATAAAATAAAACGAAACTTGGTTGTGGCTGTGTGCACGTAAGAATTTAGGAAATGAAGAGACTTTGTATTTCGTGCAAATTTTTATTAAAAAAAAATCCTAAGAGCGTTTTTCGGTAAAACCATCATCAGTGCTATCTACAAGCAAGAAATGAACTTTAAAAGAAAGATTGAAAAATTTTGTTGGAATATTTTAAGGGAAATTTTCAAAAAATGTATTTTATTTTTTTTTTTAAAATTTTTTTTTATATATTTTAAAATTTATTTTGCAAAAAAATTAAACATTAAATATAGTATATCAATGTGAAGTGATGAATTTAGTATACTTGGTTTTAAAAAAAAAAAACAAAAGAAAAAAAAAGTTCAAAACTTACTCGTCGTCAAGCAGGAGCCGCAGCAAATTTGAGCGAACAAAACATTTAGAGGGCTTAAAATAAAATATAAACATTATTACACAAATTTAAAATAAAAGTCAAATAACATTAATATTTGTTACATTTTCCCTTATTAAAGGGTGAAATTTAAAAAATTTTCAAAAAAACTATACCATTTTGTGGAAAGACGAACATGTGATTATGTTAGGTTAGGAACCAGTTGTACTGACGTATAAAAAAGGATAGACAATCAATTTAAAAGGGTAAAAAAAAGGAAGAAATTACTCCGAGGTTGTTTAGAGAGTGGTTGTTAAAAAACTGTAAAATTATTATGTTTAAAGGCTGTGTTCGAGAAATGGGATAAAAAAACAATTTTAAGTAATGAAAATTTGTTATAACTTTAATACAATTAAGAAATCGTAATTTGTAGTAAATCATGACAAATGTGAAAATATTTATGAAAAAACGGGGGGGCGCGTTCAAGAATCAGATTGAGATATTTTATTTTGAAACTTTTAATATAACTGAGAAATTCTTACTTCTAAACAGAAACGTAAATTATAATGAACTATGAAAAAATTTGAAAATTGTTTTGTTTGAGAAACGTTAAAAACTGAAAATTTGGTTTTTCAAATGAAAAACCCAAAAAAAAAAAAATATTTTAAAATTTTTTAAAAAAAACCCTTTTTAAAAAAAAAAGAAATTTTGAAAAAAAAAAATTAAAAACAAAAAGGCCCCCAACTCTTTTTTTCCCGACATTCCCAGGGGTCTAAAAGAAGATACAAGGTTGGGAAAATAGTAGAGGAGATGGGGGAGTTAAAAAGGGAAACGGTGCGTTTTAGATGGGGGGTTATTAGGTTTAAAGGAATAGCGGAGAAGGGGTTGAGGTTCTTCACTAAAATGCATTTTTTGAAAATTTCCCCCTTTAAAAAATTCCAACAAAATTTTTCAATCTTTTTTTTAAAGTTCATTTCTTGTTGAGTGATGATGATGGTTTTAAAAGCGCTCTGCTAGGTTTTTTTTTAAAAAAAATTTGCACGAAATAAAAAGTCTTTCTTTTTCCCAATTATAAAATAGTCGGGAAAGTTATTTTAATAAAATGACAGATTTTTAATTACCTATGTTTTTGCCGATTTCATATTTTGCTTTTAATTTAGCAAAAAAAGAACACGAAATACCAATGTACGAGTATCCTAATATCTTATTGGGAAAATTTTTAAATAAAAAAAATATTAAAGTTTTTTAAAAAAAAAAACGATTAGCAATCGTTTTTGGTTTTTATTAATGATAAAAAGTGATGTTTTTTTTTTTAAGGCTCCATCAAACCATAAAGAAAATTAAAAATGAAATTAAAATAAAACTTTTACAGAATTTAAATGTTCTGTTTAATTAAAATTTTTTCACACCGTTTTAAATGCTCATTATTCACTATTCTGAATAGATGATAACACCTATTACTTTACCGGTAAGTAATAGTTCATTACTCGCGGTTCAGTACTCATATATCTAATTATTCAAGTGATGCATGCCTAGTGACATATGTGACAGATATTATGGATATATTATATGGACATTATGGAAAAAGTTGAAACTATTCTCTCTCAATTTATAAGTACGGCAAAATTTATGTGCCATGCAGTAAAATCATTGCCGTAACTTAACTGAAAATTATCACCAATTACCTTAAATAATATATATTCATAAATATACATTATTATCTTCTTGGTACAGACAAAAAAAAAACAAAAAAAGCAGCCAATCAAAACATTCATATCCCTGTAGGCGGAGCCTTCATTTTTACTCGCACCATCTTGAGTACGTTAATAGACTATAAACACCTATCGCTTTGACTTTCTTATTTATTGTTTTTTTTCTATGGCTTGGACGGTTTTCTGCCCGACGATTTTAGGGTACATTTCGGGTACCATCGACTCGAGGTCACTGGGGAATCAGGGCAACCGAGTGAGTCAAAATACTTGTTATTATCTATACTTTGGTACTGTCATCAAATCCCACGAATTCTTAAAGCGCTGCACAGCTGATGTAGAGAAACTCAATGCTTGTGCATGTTTCCTTACCGTGGATTTCGCCTGGTTGCAAACCGAACAGCACCGACGTTCTCAGATATGTTTACAGACCGAGGACGGCTCGAAGGCTTCTTGTTTTCACAGGAACTTGTTGTTCTGGACTTCTTTAACAATGACGGCACTAAACTACGACTGGGTGAATAGGCCACACGGCGAATATTTAAACGAATGCAAAAAAGGCGACTTGCAACCACGTAAGATTCTTGGTTTTTGAAATAAAGCTTTACGAAAAGCAGGCGATGTTCTCCCGACCACCTCTCCATAGTTACTAAATAATCTGCAACCTTCCTCGACCTGACAAAAACTAGCGCCCTGTTAAAACAGCAAAACTTATGGGACCCTGTTTAAAAAAA
>JAHBCN010025035.1:0-11522 GCA_019359885.1 Listronotus oregonensis | reverse complement strand
TATAAGGTTAATTTATTTATAGTTTTTTAAACTCTAGCAGCTTTAGGCCTGATACTCGGCTATGTGCCAAGATAATTACATAATTTGGATATTCCAAATAAAGCTGGTCGCATCAAATTTAATATAAAACATAAATAAGATAAATAAATAAAATTAATATTGTAAAGTATGGTAAAATGATCAATTTATCCACTTTTTTTACTTTGTCTGTAAGGATAGTTGTAACGTGGTTTTTTAGTTTATACTGCAAAATAAAATGTTTCTAATATTTTATTTAATTTTACTAAAAACTAAAACACAGACTTGTCCGGTGTAATTTTCGTTACAAAAATTTGCAGCAGTTTTTTTTTTACACAACTAGAATAAATCCCTTGATTTTCTTTGCGTACCCTAAATAATTGCTTTTGACATAATATTAAAAATGTTTAATTACGTATAAGAATTGCAATGTTGTAAGGGGTGGTTTTTAAGTATTTAAAATTTGCAAAATTATGAAATTGGTAATATTTCAGGTGATAATATTTTTGATTAATAAATCTGTCAAGCTATTAATTTTTTGGGTAAATCTTTTTTCTTAATTAGGCTATAATAGGGATTGACTTATAAGGGTTGAAAAGAAATTAGTACAATTTTAAGCAACAACATTTTAACATTAAATCACTATGATAAATTAATAATTTTTTAGGGTAAATAACGTTTTTTTACTTTAGGCTCTAACAAGGGTTGCTTTTAAGGATTAAAATATTTTATAATTGTATTATAAAGCATTAAACAATCATTACTCTTATCTTAGGGTTTAAAATATTATTTTTAAAGTTTTGACAACTGGGGGTAGTTTTTACCCTTAAAAACCAAACAGCGCCTATTGGAATGATATAAAATTAGAAGAAGGGGGTACGATGAGCCTTATTCCAAATTTTTATGCAAATCGATGCAGGGCAAACAATTGCGGGGTTTTGCCATTTTTTGAGCTTCATTTTCGGGACTAGATGTATCATTAAATACTTTTAATTTATCAAAAATTTTGTTTTATAAATCTCGTAAGGGGTGGTTATTTAAGGGTTAAGTTATTGTAGTTAAATTTATATTATTCCGTAAACTATTAAAATATTTTTTCTACAATATAAGCGTCATTAAATAATTTTAGGATGAAAAAAACATTTTTTTGTAATTTCGTTATTATGGGTTATTTTTTTATGGTTAACACATTACAATATAATGTAAGTTATAACTCACAACATAAAAATATATTTATTTTACATATCAAGCTATGATTTTAATTTACATAATGTCTATTTCTATGATTATTTAATTTTTTAGAATAAATGGTGGTTTTTATCCCCTAGCAATAAAAAGCACACTTTAGGTATATATAAACTAATTTTTATAAAAATTAAAACTATACAAAAAACTTCGGGGGTCAAACATCTTTTTTATCCCACACACTGTACTACAAATGGTATGGTCTTTTTTGAGAAGAAGCATACATGGAAATTTTGTTATGTACATCTTGCTAAAGGGTTTCCAGCAAAAACATCCCTACCATCTTGTATATCCCACAACTTTTGTTTTTTGACAGATGATTAGCCTTAGGTAAGTTACTGTCGCAGTATTATTTAAAAATAACATAATTGACTTCATGTCTCCTTTACGTAAATTTTATACGTTACATACAAATGAGAAAAACTAAACTAAAATATAAAATACAGCGTTTTTTTAATTCGTCCCCTTTTTAAATTTACAAAAACATATTGCAAATATAGCATAATTATATTAAGTATATAGTAACTCCCTTTTTATTTTGTCTGGTGTATATTTTCAAACAATAAAATCGTATAAATAAATCCATAAATCTTTTATCTTTACCGTAACATTTAAAAAACAAACAAAACGCAATATCATGAGGGGTCAATTTTTTTTTAAACTTTAACATTTTTTAGTAAGTTTTCTTAAAAAATTAAATAAAAACCTATTACTTTTTTAGACATACGTAAAAATTTACTTAGAAGGAAAAATATTTTATATGATAATAAAATTGAAACGTAAAAAGAAATCGACACGTCTCGAGAGCAAATCCGCGTATTGTTAGTTCACAAGGATTTCATTCTCCGTTTAGCTTTGCAGCGCGTTTCGGTTTGACGTGCTGCAAGAAAAGGCAGAAAATTTGATTTAGTAGTAAAGATTGCAAAGCCCATAAAAGTATTTGTTTATAAATAATTTATAAATTTTTTTAATAAATTTAAATGTATTCAAATTCTTTAAAAAACTTAAAAATTATTTATTTATTCTTTAACGGTTATGTGCTTTTTAAACAATTTTATCTAATATAATAACAATTGCCTAATAATAAATAAGGATAAAAAACACAATTAAATTTAAACCATTATATAACATTTAAAAGAGATGAAGTTAAAAGATAAAATTATACGATAAAGAATATTAGTTCAGACGGAGATGATTGTAAGCAAAAAAATAATTTATTAAAAGAATTTTAAATCGTTAATAATTTCTATATTGAAAAATATAAAAAAAATCACAATCCCATCTACGACAGACAGATCGAAAGACTTGTCCTACGTAACCGAAACAAATAACTTAAGTCCTTAAGCAGATCTCAGTTCTCTGGCCTAGACAAACCTAAGGCCATTGACCAGGTGGCCTCCACCCAAACTTTATTTTTGGGTTACCAGGTTTCTTACAAATGAATGCATATCAGTTAACGTAGGTCACTCTCCTAGCACCAAATTAAAGCTGAAGTAGCTCAGATATCACCCTTTAATCTTTACATTACCGATTTTTTTGTCGCTATTATAAGTTTCTAGCCTACTTTTTCTGACGATGGTACCCTTTATGCTGGTATTTAGTTTTTTAAGCCAGTTTTTAAACCCGCAGGTCCTTTTATTATTATTATTAAATTGGAGAAACAAAAATCTCATCTTTAGTTGATCATCGATTAGCAAAAGAAAACAAGATTTCTTGTGAGAGTGAAGTCTTTATTAAGGTGAATGACCCATCTTTGGCAGAATTTTTCTGCACAAATATTTTTATCGGTTTTTTAAAAATAACCTTTTTATTATTATTAATCCATAAGTTAATATGGCTTGCACTAAAGCTGCAATTGAAAGTTAATAAAATTTTTCGGTAACTATTAACAGCTAAATGGGGTAAAGGGTTTGTTTAAGGGATTTTTTAAACAAGAAGATAATTATAATAATGTAACCATCTAGATAGAGAATCGCATCTTTTGCTAAGTTCGAATGTACTAAATTACGCATTTATTTGAGAAGCTAATTAGACGAAAGCTGCCACTTTTTGTAATTAAAACGATTTACTTATCATAACTTAATATTGAAATTATTATTTTAAAGAAGTTATGTTATTTTGGCCCTTTCTGTCTCCCGATCGACTAATTTGATTACTGTCAGATCAGAACAACTTCTATTCCAGACAAATGAAGTAGAGTAGAGTAGAATAGTACAAAATATTTTGGCAATAAGATAATATTATTTACAGTGACTGTTTTCTATAGATTTAAAAATGCAGCCTAAACAAAATCTATTTTTATCTTAAGACTGCATAAGTATTAATTATTAGCTTATTTTATTAAAGATTAAATGAGTTTGTTATTGTGCAAATCAGCTTTAATTCATGTAAAGCCTGTGGGATTTTATTTTAAAGTTTATTTAAGTCGTAATATATGATTTTACAGAAAAATAAAAACGGTTGTGTCTCTTTATAATACTTGTACGCCTTTTTTATGAATATAACTGTACCTAGCAATAGGTATCTATTTTCAGTTTTTAATTTTCGTTTCCTTAAATGCCTAAATTTTTTTACCTATTCACTGCTAAGTATTTTAGTAATTTAATAATGTTAACGGTATTAATTTGTTTTAACTAAATTTAAATAACACATAAAACTTGTATTGTAAATACCATAAAAATGTTCACGTTTTTCTTATTTACTTATTAAATTAATTGTTTTTTTTATTTAGTTTGGATGGACGAGTTATATAATATGATATCTTTTAGGGTTTTATCCTCATATAAATAATCCTACTTTTAAATTACTCTTTTAGTTACTTTAATACACGAAATACGTAGAAAAGGTATGTTTATGTTTTATTTATTTTTAAGCCGTTACAATAAGTTTAAATAATTAGTTCGTTGTAAGTAATATTTTATTCAATTTTAACATGACGCCCCCGTAGGATTGTCTCAAAATTATAAACCCAAGAAACTTATTATGAGGTCAAAAGTGCATTAAAAAAATTATTTTCATGTGTTTTAATATTTTTTTTTGTTTTAATTATCCTAAATATGCTTGCATTTACACACATTTTCTAGTGTATGATTTGTCTATGACTATAGACTGTAGATCCTTTGCGGGCCGGCAAAATGCAAAACCTGTGTTTTAAAAGTATGTATGTTTAACAAAAGAACCCAAATTTCCATCCTTTATTCATGTCTTTTTAAACATTATTTGCAATAAAGTAATATAATGCATTTTTATACTTTCCATTGGCATATCTTTAGGCAGCCTTAACTCAAAAGTATGATCGGTATGAGGAATATGTAAAAAATATAAAATACCAAATATGTAAAAATAAGTCTTTCAATTACACTGTCCAACAATTAAGATTTTTTTTGGCTTTTCGAAATAAAAATCAATATTTTCAAAATATGTGGAGTATGCTAATTTACGTTATGTATAACGTTAACCTGTTTATATATTATCTCAAATTTATAAATAAGGCAGATAGATTTTTTTTAATTTAAATAAAAAAAAAACTTTAAGACCTGGCAACTCTGATTTCTTACCGATTTTTTGCAGGCAACCTATTACCACAATTTACAATAAAATTACCGTAAGTAGATCGGCGCAAATTACAAAACCCACTTACTGTTCTGTTTATAACTTTTAACCCAATAGTTTTGAGCAGAAAAGGTTTGACAGCTCAACGTCTCCATATTAATTAGGCTATTTATGCTTTTAAGTGGTATTTAATTTTTTTAGGCAGATAGGTGAAAGTCTCTAATTCGTATCTCGTACTATAAGTAAATAAATCAAACCAGAAACAAGATTAAATTACTGCTCTAACACGGTCTTTAAGTAGGAATCGCTGAACGGTTTTTGTCAATGCCAAATTATGTCCGCCTCATTGAACTCACGTCATTATACTTAGACCTGGATTTATGTCAACAATAAAATTGACTTGGATATATTTTACTTACAGATTTAATATTTGCCTAATTGTTTAAGATATACCATTTTTGGAGCCGACGCCAAACCATACAAAACTAGTTTTTAGAAGTTTTACTGGATCAAGACACGGGCACATGAAAACGCGTCTTAGTCAATTTAAAATCTTCAATTTATTTTAAAATTCACCCAAACTATCTTTGAGCAAAATTCCGTAACTAGTAAAGCAATTAATTTATTTACACATACTTCTAGTTTTTATGTAGATTCGTACTTTAAAATAAAAAAACAAATAATTTCTTGGAAAGTTTCAAAGTTACTTCCCACCCTTAAAACGGGTACAAGAAAACAAGTGCCCCAGGGCTCAGTGCTGGCACCCACGCTGTTTCTTCTACACATTAACGATCTTCTCTCTTCCACAATCAATCCCATTCATAGTTTTGCTGCCGATAGTACCCTCCACTCTAGTATTCAATTTCTTAAGCCACCGTGTAATTCTGATTTTGAAAACAAGCGCAGGTCAATCCCAGATATCTCTTTCACAAGCCCTCAAACTTATCTTGGATTGGGGCGCCAAAAATCGTGTTCAGTTTAATGCCTCAAAAACACAGTCATGTTCGCTGTCGCGAAAAAGTCTGCGAATGCTCATCCCTTACATATGAGGGGCCCAATTCTGCAGAACAAAGAGTCGTTTAATCTAGTCGGCGTTACTTTGAGAATAACCTCAACTGGCAAAACACATTTCATCCATAGCTTGGCCCGCTTCAAAAGTTTGGGATTCCCTTCGAGCCAGAAAATATTTCCTTCTTCCAATTGTACACTCTGTATGTATCCCAAATCAGACCCTCTTGGAATATTGTTCTCATGTCTGGGGAATGGCGCCCCTTATTAATTTTGATTTCCAACGCCCCAACCAAGAAAGCCTTCCTCTTCTTGCCCATCGTCGAGCTGTAGGGGATCTGTCGCTCTTCTATAGGTATTTTCACGGCTTCTGCTCAGAGGAATTGGCCAGTATTATTCCTTCTCGGGCAGCTCCAACAGAGCACACGTAGTGCAACTTTTATGCATCCTTTTACAGTTCAGTTAGAGAGGCCCCGAACTTCCCGCTTTCTTCGTTCCTTATTCCTAGAGTGTCAAGACTATGGAACCTGCTACCCGCAGAAGTTTTTCTTCCCTCCCAATCTCCAAAAATTTAAGTCCCGTGTGAACAAACTCCCCACCACACTAAAAAAACACCCACGGTACGTTAGTTTAGGCATCAGCCTTTTGGGACTGTCCCAAGATAAAAAAAAAAAAAATTCAAAGATAACGTAAAATATTTTCCTCCATAACCGTTTTCGACATATCTTATTGTAACACCTTAAAAAACTTACCCTATATATTATATGTCATGTATACATCTGTAAATTTACTATTATTACATACCAGACTTACCAACAAACTGATCTGAAAGATGCAGGTCTTTCAAACAACACCAGGTTAAATAATTATTTGCGTGCAGGTGGTAAAATCGGATATTAATTTAATATTTTATTCAATATACTTTACCATTTGCGTTTACCCAGACACTTAAGCAAGTTTGATGAAATAATTAAAAAAACTTGTTAACGTAGCATTTTTTCACGAAAGCCGCGATCATTTTTTGTGATTATTGGCAAAAGATTTTTATATGTTTTAGCTAATAAAAGTAATGGTTTAAAACAAAACTCTATCTATCACCGGCATAAACAATAATGAATGGTTTTTACCTTAAGCATTATGTATCTAAGACAGAATTTCTAAAATCATGGACTTAGTCAATTATATGTATTTTTAACAAGAAAGTTAAATTAGCAAAAATTACGCTTTATTCTAAATAAATTTAAAAATGGGCCTTGGTTTAAAATTCCTAGCATAAAAACACAAGCCTTTGCGAAAAAATTTTTTTTTTAATGGGTTGCGACGCCATTGTCCCTGTTGTCTATCAGTCCAGAAAACGAAGCTGAAAAAAATGCAAAACCTGGAAACTTTTTTAAGATGCATAGATTTGCATGAAAATTTGGGTTTTAGCCTTACTTACCCTACTCTTTATTGCTAAAACCTAAAAAACTATACATTTAAGCTTAAGTGGAGTTAAATTTGACTTAAATAGGTTAAAAGAGTAGTATTTTGTTTTTTGAAACATTATTTCAAATATTTCAGCCCTTAAATATCAACCCCTAATATGATTAAAAAAATATATATTTATTTTAAAAAATTAATATATTATCACAGTGTTTTGCATACAAATTTGGGGTTAAGCCTAACTTACCCTACTCTTTAAAATATTCATTATTCTGAAGGTCGCTTCTTATTTTTTAGGGGTGAAAACTACCCCTTATTGCAAAAACCTTCAAAACATTCATATTGAAGCTTAAGTCACATAAAATTAGGCTAATATAAATTAAAAAAGAGGTATGAAATTTTTGAAACATTATTTAATATATTTTAACCCTTGAAAATGAATCGAATTGCTTTTAGAATGCAGGTTTTTTAAGCATAACTTCTTCAGTTTTCGTAATAAAAAGTTCTTTAAGAAACCATTTTGTTGGTTTTTTTAAGAGCTATAAGGTCCTGTATATTAACACTGTTTAAAACCCTTACTTTTTTAAAGGGGTGAGTTAAAATGGCTAAAACAAGGTAGTGCTTGTCTATACACACGCGTTTTAAACATTTATATCTCACCCAATTTCCTTCATACAGTAAATTTTTAAAAAGCAAAATATCTGTAATTTAAAAAGCTACAATTTGATACCCTAGTCATTTTATATATCTATATAAAAAGGTTTTTGCAAATGCTTCAAAAAGTTATTATTAGTTTTTCTTAAAAAATAGGCAGATTTTTATTTGCATTTAAAACTCTGATATTTTGTATTTGATTAATAATAGCTAACCTTTAACAAACCACAACTTGGTTTGTATTGGTCCGACAGCAATTACAACAAAATTATTTTATTTGTTTTTTAGAAAGCCACAATTTGGTCATTTACAGTTTTTTTGATAAAATACATACTTATCGAATTATTTGCAAAAAACCGATTAATAACTTTGTTTTTATCGACGAAAAACTCCGACTTTCGATCGCGAATAACTCAAAAGGTATGCATTTTATAAAAAATGCATAGAACATTCTTTGCTTAGACATTACTTTTCTATCGAATCCTGTATTCAAAATACAAAAAAAAAAAATTCACCCCCGAGATGGTTTGGCAACCACCCCTAAGGTAAAGGCGCCCTTCGGCATGATATAGATTTTGACCTTGGACTATTCCTACCTACTGCCAAAATTTCAGTCATTTTATGCATTTTAAAAAAATTAATAGGCAAAATGGTTTGTTTCCTGGACTATATTTCATTTTGCTTAAGATCACAGTTCAATAAAATACAACGAAGGAGAGATAAAGATTTATTATAGGTGTAAACGGGATACTAGAGAATTATTGTTTCAAAACTTAACTAAAAATTTAATAATTAATATTTAAATTGTTAAAATTTTGCTACAAATTATAAACGCTTTAAGATCGTTTTTTTTCGAATTTTTTGACTTAATGTCGTAAATGATAATAATGTGTTGTGACTGGTATAATTAATATTTTTAAAAGATAATAGGGTAGTTTGTTATTTAATTTTCAGTTTGCCTGAAATTACTTGAGCATTAAGCAAAATTAACTATATATTAATATTAGCAATATTAATTGCTTAATATTGAAGTTATTTTAGAAAACCCAAAATCACCAACCTTTTTTTAAAAAGAAAATAACAAAATCACCAACTTTAATTTAAATTATTATTTAATTTTGGGTTATGTTTTTATACAGTATTTTTATTTTAAAATCGGTGTAAAATGTAGATAGTTATTTAGATTCTTTAGTGCATTTTTATAAGTTTTTTTTTGTTTCAGGAAATTTCCAAATTAAGAGGGGTCAATAGGAGTAAGCACACTAAGTCTTTACACCTCGGAACCAGGACCGAGGTGTAATATATTCTGATAAACTGTAAACATCAAACTTTTCAAAAAATTATTTACTTCGTTCTACAGTGGTATTTTTGGTCTGATTCCAATTTTTCCATCTGAAGTACTCATAAATGTTTGGAACAACCCTATGCCACTGAGTTTCTAAGTTTTTGTGTTTAGGCTTTGAACCTTTTTCCGAAGAAGCAGAATAGTCATTGCACCTTTTGGTAACATTTCTTTGCTAATGTCAAACCGTTGTTAATAGGCTATATATTTAATACTGTGTATAAAGGAAATCTATGGCAAATAATAAATTTATTTTATATTAGAACCCATTAGAACCAAATGCATTTATTAGGTACTCTCCTACAAACAACCATAACAAATTTGCCATGTTTTGTTTGGCTTTCTAATTAAAAAATTACTGTTTTAAATAATAAGTATATTAGAACACCGCTAACAAAGGGTTATGTATAGGAAGTCAACTTAGATTATCCACTTGATTTGCATGATGCACATAATAAATTTCTGTTTTGCCCTGAAAATTTCACTTCTAAAAACCCAAATGTGTTTGACGCATTCGTCCTTTTTGACACTTTTAAAATTAAATAGCATTAAAATAGCAAATTAAAAAGCTGTACTAGGGTTTGGCCAATACTAAAATGAGTCAAACCGAATTTCTGGCAATAACCAATGCACGCAACTGGCTATTGCTACTTCGTTACTCGTTTAATTCCTTAAAACTGAAAACAGTCGGCTTGTCTAGTATGTAAATGTACCGGGTGTCCAAATAAGAAAGGACGCCGGCTGTATCTCAGAAAATATTTATCGCACAGCGTGGGGGAAAAATAATTTTAGAAATAGCTAGAAACTATTTTCAAGTTCTGAAATGGCTCCTGGGAGGCGTAACTGATATATTGAATCTAAAAAAGTGATGTTTCTGTGAATTTTGCTATATTAACCCAACAAAAAAATACCTGATATTTAAAAGCGAGGATAATTTGAACACTTTTTGTTTAACAATTTTTCCTGTATCTCTAAAAATAAAGTGGTGGGGGGTATTTAAAAGTTTCCGTAAAAAACACCCTGTATCTTCGAAACGGCTAAGCCGATTTTAACAAACTTGGCTAGTTAAAAAGAGCTATTTTTGAAATATAAATGTTATATTATTTAAAGTTTTGTTAGTATTACATGTCGCCGCTAGAGGGCTTTTTTCGAAATTTCCACAGAAATGGTTAATTTTCTCAGAAAAAAAAATGCATTGGTATGATTTTTTTTTTATAAAAAAGTAGCTAAATGATGCTTAAACAAGCATGCGAAAACCATATCTTGATATCTTGTTCGTTACCTAAAATTTAGGCCAAAGAATATTTTATACGTCAATATCTCAAAAACTATAAAAGCTACAAGAAATTTTATTTAACATAAATTATGTATTTTTGCAAAACCTTTAATTAAAGTTCTATAATATTTTCGCTTAAATGCAATACTTTACGAATTATAGTCAATAAATCGAATTTTCCGGATTTTTTTAAGGTATATCCCTGGAATTCGATTTTTTTTTTAACATGTAAAGCATTGCATAAAGATAAAAATATTATATAACCCAAATTAAAGGCTTTATAAAAATACATAATTAATGTTCTATAAAATTTCTTGTAGGTTTTATAGTTTTTGAGATATTGAAGTATAAATTTGGTAAAGCTCTTGTGAACTAGCCTAAGCTGGTTAAAATCGGCTTAGCCGTTTTGAAGATACAGAGTGTTTTTTACGGAAACCTTTAAATACCCCCCACCACTTTATTTTTAGAGATACAGCAAAAATTGTCATTCAAAAAGGTTCAAATTATCTCAACTTTAAAAATCAGGTATTTTTGTGTTAGGTTAATGAAGCAAAATTCACAGAAACATACTTTTTTGATTCAAAATTGCAGTTACGCCCCCTAGGGGCCATTATAGAAACTTGAAAATAATTTCCAGCTATTTCTCCTGACCACTTTTACCCGAAATATTTTTCCCCTTAACGCTGTGCGATAAACATATTCTGAGATACAGCCGGCGTCCTTGCTTATTTGGACACCCGGTACAGGGGTCCGCATTACGTTGTAATTGCAGAGCATCTCGGTTATATTTAGAGATTGAGACTTGCGACTTTCGCGAAATGTCGCTACTTTTTAATGAAACAAAAGATGACACTAGAATATTTTTCATGGCTCTATTCGTTTTTGACATATTGACATTCCTTTTTTTTGCTATTTTTGGAACTATCTCTATCTCTAATGATAACCGAGATACTCCAGATTACAACGAAATCTGGATACCCTGAAAGAGTATTTACTAAAATTAGG
>JAHBCN010025034.1:0-11549 GCA_019359885.1 Listronotus oregonensis | reverse complement strand
AAATAGTTTTTTTTTTTGTTATTTATTACGTGATAGCGGTTTTTTTTAATTCAGTTTTAAAATATTGTTTAAAAAAATTTTTTTTTTAGCAAAAAAAAAGAAAGTTAAAAATGAAAAAATTTTTTAATTTTTCGTAAAAAAAAATCAACCATTTAGGCAACTTATCAGTATTTTTCAAATTGACAGCCAAAATCCCCCCCTTTTTAGATTTCCGCCCCGGACAAATTTTCCGGGGGCCCCCTAAAACGGGCCTGCCACCACATAAACAAGGAAAATCTACAAACATATTTTAAACGACAATATATATTTCTGTATGTCATAAAGGTCATAACCTTTTACAAAGACAATTTAGCTCTCTAAAAAGTAAAACCCCAAAAAATTAAAAAAACCCATACAATCTTCCAAATACCTTGTGATGACTGTCCAAAAATTTCAATATTTGAGGCGATCTTGGCAGTAATATTTTGACCGTTTTAGTATGTATATAATGTCCCTTTAAATAATTTTAAATGTCTACGTCCCAATGTTAATTTATGTATTTGTTTAAATGGATTTTCCTCTCATGGGTGAGTCCAAAGAAATCTATTTTTTTTTAAATAGTTATATTATAGTAAACTCTAAATTGTAAAAAATGCCCCAACATTTTAATCCAAAAATTGTGTTGTTAAATTAAACATAACTAAAAAAAATATATTTTGATGCAGACACTGAGAAAGGCCAAACACGTCGAGACGTTTGTCTATAAATTAAAATGAAACAATAATAACTTTTTATAGTATTTATAGTAAACATATTATTTTATTCACAGTTTTTTACTCATTTTTTCTTATTTCTTTCAGGCTTACGGAAAGTAGACCCAAATATGTCTACCTCCTCTACTCAAATTCCAGGTGGTCAACCCCCTCCACCTTACCCAGTTAGTCAAGCAGCAGTTTTTGCTGAACAGAAAAGGTATACATACATTTAAAGAGATAATAGACCGTTGGCTTTTGGTAAAAAATATATATGATCATTTATTGATAGGTTTTACAAGATGGCTGCAGTTTATTGACTAGAAAATGAACCCCCCCAAAAAAAAAAAATCTTGGAAATTGGTATGTCCCTAATCTATATATATATATATATATATATATATATATATATATATATATATATATATATATATATATATATATTATATATATATATATATATATTTTTTTAATTAAAAAAAAATTTTTAAAATTTATTAATTTAAAAAAATTAAAAAATTTAAAAATTTTTTAAAAAAAAATTTTGCCCCCCACCGAAAAGTTTATTTTTTGTTTTAAAGGTTGCAAAAAAAAAATTTTTTTTAAATATTATATTTTTTATTAATTTTTATTTTTAAAATTTAATATTTATATATATATATTATTATTAATTAAATTTTAGATATTTCCCAATTTTTAAAGGGGCCCCAAATTTTAAAAAAAAAAATGCTCATTTTTAATTTTTTTTATGTTTCTATTTTTTCCCTTTTTCCCAAAAGGCAAAAATTTTATTTAATTTTTAAAAAATTTTAATTTTAAAATTTTTTGGGAAAAAATTTTAAAACCCCTTTAAAAAAAAAAAAAAACTTTAAAAAATTTTTTAAAAAAAAAAAAACTTTTAAAATTTTTACATTTTTTTTAATCTTATAGCATTTTTGGTTTTTTTTGGGCCCCAATTTTTTTAAAATTAAAGGAAAAAAAATTAAAAAATAGGGTTTTTCCCCCTTTTTTAAAAATTTTTTTTAAAAAGGGGGAAAATTTTGTAAAAATTAAAAAGGAAAGGGAAAAAATTTTTTTTAAAAAAATTAAAATTTTATGCAGAAAAAAAAAAATGCAACAAAAAATATAGGGGGAAAAAAATTTAAAAAAAAAATTTTTCCCTTTTACGGGCTTTTTGATATACACTGTATATATAACGTTGTTCGCAAAAAAAAGAGCAGCAAAAACCAAAAAAAATTTTTTTATAAAACTTTTTTTTTTCCAAAATTTTTTTATTTAAAGCAATAAATGGGGGTCCCAATTTAAGACTTACCTTTTAAAATATATAAAATAAAATATAATATATATATATATATATATATATATATATATATATATATATATATATATATATATATATATATATATATAAAATATATATATATATATATATATATATATATAAAATATATATAATATATATAATGTCTAAAACCTATTAATAAAATAATGATCCCGCATTGTAAATATTCACTATCTAAAAGGGCATACTGGGGTTTGGTCCCCTTTTTTCTTTCGACGGGCTGACGGTCTAAATCTTATGTTAGAAAAACAAAAAAATATTTCTCCATCTTTTTTATTCTTCTTCTTCCCGAGCCTTTTAAAATTTTTATTGTTTCGTCGTTGATGTAAAATATATATATATATATATATATATATATATATATATATATATATATATATATATATATATATATATATATATATATATATATATATATATATATATATATATATATATATATATATATATATATATATATATTTAATTTTTTAAAATTTTTTAAATTTTTTAAAATAAAAACAATTAAAAATTTTTATTTGGGCCTTTTTTTTTAAGGGCAAAAAAAAAGCTTTTCAAAAACAAAAAAAAAAAAATAAATATTAAATTAGGGTACAAACGATCATTCAGTTAAAAAACAATATTAGAAATCGCCCTCCATGCCTCGACGAATCGTCCCTTGAGAACGTCTCATTATTTGATCTTTTAAAAGACTGAATTATCTGTATAAACATTTTTTTTTGGAATGTAGAAAATTAAATTGCATAAAAACTGTTAGATTTTTTATTAAAATTTTAAATTTGTTTTTTGGGGGTGGGATTCATTTAAAAGGTTGGACTAAAATTTTTTTAGTTAATAATGTTGTTAAAATTTGGCCCCTTTATCAAATCTTCTGTCGTTAATCGATTTTTTGTCCCGTTTTATTTCATCATTTTTTTATTGTTGCTTTGAAAATTTATTTTATTTAGTATTTTGGTGTCATTGTAAAAAGGTTGACCCGGGTTTAAAAAAGTTAAGTAATAAAAAAATAATTTTAAATTGGGGGTTTAAAATCTCAAAAAAACGTTTTTTAAAAAATTCAAAAAAAAAAACCAAACAAAACGAAAAAAATGGGTTTTATGGTTTAAAAAATTTATTTGGAAAAGGTGGGAATTGCCAAAAATTCAAAAAAATTAAATCTTTTTCCATTAAAAAATAAAACCCCCCAAAAAATTTAAATTTGTTTATTTTTGAATTTAAAACGTATTGGTGACTCCAAAAATTCTAAAAAAAATTTATAATAAATTGGTCTTAACCTTTTAAACCGGCGGAACCAAAATTTTTTAAATGAACCCAAAAAAAACTAAATAAAGATGAAACTTTCAAATAACAAAAAAAGTGATTTAAATAAAAAGGGGAAAAAAAATCGATTAACGACAGGCCGATGTAGATAAGTTAGGAAATTTTTAACAACTTTTTTTAAAAATTAAAATCCAACCTTAATATGTTAATCCCACCTTAAAATCATCATTTTAAAAATTTTAATAAAAAAACTCAATTTTTAAAAATTTAAACTCTTCCCAAAAAAAAAATGTTTATACAATAATTCAGTCTGTTTAAAAGATCAAATAATTAACGTTCTAAAAATGGGGTTTTTTTTCGAGGCATTGGGGCGATTTTAATTTAATTTTATAACTGTATATGTATCGTTTGCCTAATTGTATTGTATTTATTTTTTTTTTTTTTTTTTTTAAATAAAAAAAATATTTTTTATAATTTAAAAAAATAAAAAAAATAAAAAATAAAAAATTTATATTTTAAAATTAAAAAATTGAAAATTTTTTTTTTAAAAAAAAATTAAAAAAAATTAAAAAATAAAAAAAGGTTAAAAAAAAAAAAAATAAAATATCATCTTTAAAAAGGGGGGATTTTTTTTTTTTTCTTCGGGGTGACGGTCTAAATCTTATGTTGAAAAAAAACCATTTTTTCTTTTTTTTTCTTTTCCCCCAGCTAATGAAATGGTTCAAAAAGGGGATCATCAGTTGTTTCTCGTTGATTAAGGGTCTTCTTCTGGTGCATGCTGGTGAAAAAATTTCCAAATTTTCGCGCCCCATTTCAATTTTCCCCCCTTTTTACGTTGAAAAAATAGTTTAAGGTATATATGGCAGTAGTGTGTGGGTTGTTAATCGTTATAAAAAGTTCCCCCATTCTTCTGGGTTCATTAAATTCCGAACCCTTTAACCTGATAATATCCCAATAAAAATATTTTGGGGGTTGGGGGGAAAACAAACCAATTTTTCCTTTTTTATTTGGGGTTTTAAAAAAATAAGTAACGTAACTTATCTATGCAAGTTTTTTTTTTTTTCATTTCTTAAAAAAAAACCGAATTTTGGGGTAATTATATTCTGCAGTTCAATTCTTAAAAAAATTTGCAGTGTAATAATCTTATTTTTTAAAAAATTTTTAAAAAGGTTTTTTTTTTTCCGGCATTGGGGGTTTATCGCTGTCGAGCCGTAAAAAAAAATTTTTTTTTTGTTTTGGGGTAAGCCGATAAACCGAATTTAAAAATATTTGGGGGTTTTTTGGACCCTGGTTTTAAAAAAAAAAAAATTTTTTAAATTTAGTTCGAGCGGTATGTAATTCCAAAAATCCGTCTTTAAAAAAACTTTACATCAGTTGGGTTTAAAAATTAATTGAATTTCTTTATGATACTCATAATAAAACAATTTTTGTACTTATAATATATTATGCGTATTATGATGTATATGGGCAGCGTAGTCATGCATAGTATGGGGAATAAAACCTTAGTAAATTTTAGAAACGCTTTTTCTTAGAAATGGTGAATTCTAAGGGAAAATGCAAGGATAATTTTTGTAGACAATTGCATGATCTACAATTTTGATGAGATATTTTTGTCATAAAACTAACCATTTCGCTAAAACAAAAACCCATTTTGGCGTACTTTGACCTTGTATATATTTTTTTGCACACATGAGATCGATGGGGACTGTATAATTTCATTATAATGGTATCCCTAACGTTCATGTAAAAAGGTTACCTCTATTTTTCGGGCTAACTTGACCGGCTAATTTAGACATTAAATTGTAAAACAGAATGATCCAAATAAAAAAAAACTAAAAAAGTCTGTTTATTTTAAAGAGAAACTGTAGTTTTTTGAAAAACTTTACTAAGAAATAAAAAGAGTGTAATTTTTAACACAAAAATAGTTATTTACCAAACAAGTGCGGAAAGTGATACTTTTCCGCACGCGACGGCAGTTACACGAACGACGCGAAGCGGAGTTCGGGTAAGCCGTCAAGGGTGAAAAAGACACTTTCCGTACGTGTTAGGTACAACATTTTTTCTACGAGTGTGTGGAAAAAGTCAAACTAAACAACCATTAGATACTATTTATTTTTACCATTACTACTTATCATTATTAACAACATTAATCGTAAAAGAACAGTTGGTAGCATTTTGCAAATGAATCGCAGAGGCAAGTTGTTGTGGGTAAGTTGCGGAGTTGGAGATTGCCGTTGAGGTGCAATTGAACCGGTCGTCGTTACAGGTAACAGAGACACATTGTTGCTTGCTAGAAGACGGTACAATGGGCCTTGAGTGCGTTTTACTCTGTTCAAAGGTAGATGAATTTTGGGATAATATTTTGTTTGATAAGTCCTTCTTGAAACTTCTAGAGCTTTCTAGGTAGCCTTCTGCAACAGATGATGACTTCCGACCTCCAAGTCTTTTAATATTCGTTATGCCTTCACCAGAATTAGCTAACATTATAGCTGAGGAACGGCGAAAGCTATGTCCCGTGTAAAGTTCTGGGTTTGAAAGACGTAAATAGGCAGCTATTTCAGAGGGCATCTTGCCAAAAGTATTTATTCCTATGCACTACTTTAAAATGAATATTTTCCACCATTTTCAATTTCCTCGGAAATGACAAAACTTCGGCCAGAATGGCTTTTGGAGTCTGGAATATTTACAATTAACAGATTCCCCTTATCGTCAATTACATCAATGCTAGTCCGAAAATTGTAGCTACCTTCATCGCTAGATAGACATCATTTGGTGCATCATTAATAAATTTTGCTATTTCATCTTTCGAGAAAATTTTGGCCTTCTTGGGTCTAAATCCCACATTTTGCTTCTTCAAAAATGATGTAACTTTGAAATATTTGCTTAAATCCATGTTCCCTTCGATCTTAATGACACTCTTTAACATGGAATACCTTGACCATAAGCTATTGGGTTTACATGTTTTAGCAAGTTCCGCGAAATATGCCATAAAAACTTCTTCTTTCATACTTTTGATTTTTTTCTCGCCACACCAGCTTGTAAATGCTGTATATTCTTTCTCGTACCTATGCCTCGACTTGGACGGCAACAAATCTAAATTTGCTATTTCGGCTGCTTTAAGAATGGATTCAGGTAATTCCTCGTCAGAAGACTCCATGGGAAACATTTTTTATTGAAAATCGGCGATACTGATCAGAATGTACTAAAGACACTTTTAATTATCGATGACTTTTAATGACTTTGATCTTTTATAATATGGACACCGGCACCGGTCAAAACTAAAAATCTGACAAGCAAGTTTAATATATACCAGGATGTTTGAAACAATTTTTTAAAACAATATTAATTTTTAGTGAATATTTTGTTGATTTTACACCTAATTTGTACAAATAAAAGAATACTATGCCAATAATAGAATTATACTAAGTCAAACTTCAGAATTAAAAACATTTTAAGTACCTGTTTAAGTGGGAAATTTGCAAGGGTTTACTTTTCCGCACTAGTGCGGAAAAGTAACACTTTCCAAACTAAATTGCGTGCGGAAAAGTGCTGCTTTCCACACGCTAGTAGAAAAAATAATTTAAAAAAACAAGTTTATAATAATTATATTGGATATTTTTTTTGTACGGGTGAAAATATTTCGTGGGGTTTGACCATATATTTTCTTTATTTTAGATGTGGTTGGGGATATAGTAACAGGCTAATCGCAGGTGGCGGTCCCCTTCAACCTAATCCTTGGTACACAGGACGAGTAATAGGAGGACCTCAATGCACCCAATGTCCCGGAGTTTGTCCCGTGCCTAGAAGTAATAGTAATCCCGGGGGACAAGTAAGATAAATGTTACTAATTAAAAATTATCTTTACTTTCTTAAACAAATTTGTTTTATTTCATTTTCATCTTTACTTTCTTAAACAAATTTGTTTCATTATTTTATAAAATAAACTAAGTTTTAAATGTTTCAGTCTACAAATTAAAAAAATATATAAATAAAGTTTCCCCCAGTTAAAAATTTAAAAAACAATTGGCAACAGCGCTACGCGTACCGTGGAGTCCCTCAAGTCAGTCGGGCAAAGCAAAATGCTAATCTAGCAGCTCAAATTTACCGTGAAAGATTTCCACAACGGTACCAAAGAGTTTTGGGAGGTACATAACTGTGGAACAAGAGAAAAGAATTTTGGAAATTGCGAAAGAAATTCCTGGTATTGGTACTAGGTCATTGGCCGCAAAGTGAACGTATCACATACCACAGTTCACAGCTATTTCTTTTTTTTAAATTAAAGACCTTCTATTCTTCAAGCAAAATAAAAAATGCAGTTTTAAAACATAAAAATTTGTGTTCCTAAAATGAATATTCATCTTATTTTTGTAAGTACGTTTATTTTTTAATTACAAATAAAAACTCCAAACAATATTTTTTTTTTGTTTTTTTTTGCTTAAATTAATTTCCAAATTAAATATTAAAATTAGGAATTGCAATCCCGGATCGCGATCCCGAAAATCTCGGGATCCCGGACAAAATTTAGTGTCCGATCAGCGACTTTGAAAACCCCCTAAAACCCAATTTAGGTCAGTTCTGACTCATATTTACAAAGTTATTAAATCTTCCAAAAGCCGTCTTGAAAAAAAGCATTTTTTAAATGAATTTTTGGCTGCAGCAATGCAATTTGCGGTTTGTATAAGCCACAAAATAGGTACATTTTTTACAAAACATTTTTTAAAGCAAATGCAAAAAACCGCATTCCGAACCGTCTTAGCGCAAAAAATTCTGAGGTTGAGTGCTTCATTGCCTCGACTATAACTATTACGGAAATACCATATAAAAGTGTCGAAAGTGGGACACCCTGTATACGGTCGGATTTTAAGGGTACAAATTTTAATTTTTTGTTGCTGTTGGTTTTTGTTTTTAGCTTAATTCTCAATTTGATTTGCAAAATAAAGTAAATAATGAGTACTAAAAGTAGTGAAAAAATCTGCAAAAAAAATACTTTGGTATAGTCTGACAAACTTAACTGTAGCAGCGAAAGGAATTTAAACTATTTCGAACGAATATATGTGTGTGTGTGCCAAGTTTAACTACAAGAAAGCAATAGTACTTACTATTATATAACTCAAGTAGTAATTTTAAGGTTAAAATTATTTTTTTTTACAATAACAAAAATTCTACAGTTTAATCCCGGAAAAAAAAGGAATCACTAAAATTATTTTAATCTTGAAAATCCCGTACCTACTCTTTTAAATTTAATAGTCGAAGTTAAATACTATTGATGACTTAATGTTTTTGCGCCATTATTTTGGAAAATAAATAATGTACGTTTTGTGTCAAGTAGTTTTAGTTTAGTGGTACGTAGTTTATTTTTTTGCATAAATGTTTTTTGTTGTTTTGTTAAGTTTAAAAGTAAGTTTCATTTTGTTTTTGCTTTTTTAATTAAATTTAAAAAAAAATGGTATTTTGTTAAAATATTTCGGGATTTTCGGGATCAATCCCGGGATTCAATCTGTCAATCCCGAAATCCCGGGATCCAGAAAACCCTTCGGGATTGCAATCCCTAATTAAAATAAATTGCAAGAAGTAATTTTTATTATTTGTATGTAAATAAACATCTCCTTAAAAAAAAAGTGTAAATATATAAAACCTCGCAAAAAACGTTCGACGTTCGACTGGATATGATGAAGCGGGTGCGGTGTTGCCAAATTTTTTAAACTTTGAAAAGCCATATTTCGAAAACAATTATTAGCTTTTGACCCATGTGTTTTCGGCTTTTTTGGATTGTTTAAAAATTATTTTATTTTATTATTTATATTTAAATCATGCGCAACATACTTTTTACACCCTGTTTATTTAATTTTTTAGGTCCACCCATCTTCTGCAAATTCTTCAATGTCTAGAAAACCTAGACCAGTGAGCCAACCCATCCCATCGACAGTGAATATAAATGGGGACATGGTACCAAAAGCTACTTTACCAGAAATATCCGAGTTCAGCCCTAACAGCCCCCAGTATGCTTCGAGCAGCAGTAAGTTAAACCATCATATTTTTAGGATTTATTACTTTTCCGTACGTGGGTCCGATTATTAAAACACTCTGTAACACTTTACGGGCTGCATATATCCATCTTAATGTTCTATACAATTTTTGAGACTTTTTCTAAATTACTTTTATACTACTAGAACCTTTTACTATCTAGGGGTGCACCATATAACTATTTATATTTTGTGAATTACATAAAGCTGCAGGGACTAGCTGTGACACTCATGACTTCCTTTTTTTACGCCCTGTATTGATAAAAACTTTGAACAATGGTTTTTACAAACCTTTAACTATTTATTAAAAATTAAGTACACTTCATTCATGTTGCTAACCTTAACCATTTTCGAAAAAACGTCATTTTATTTACACTGTTAGTGCCCTAAGTTCTGTCGGGTTAAATATAAAAAATAGGTATTTTCTTCTGTCACCAACATAATAGTTTAAATAAAAAGTTAAACTTTTAGTTAGAAATTTCGTAAATGGGTTCAACATGGGCTCCGTGAAGTCTGATACACTCGCAAGCACACAATAAGTGTATGCACTTTTTTATTAAATTCATTAAATTGAAGACCTTGGTGCAAAAACCGACCAAGTCCTAAAATCAAAATTTGTGGAAATCGAAAAACATAACTGGACAAAACTGGTTTTTGTCCCAGAAGGTATGGTCAGCCAAGTCCTTCGTGCATTTCAAACCTTTAATATACGTCGGACTTGTCTGATTTTTACACCAATCGATGAAGGTTGCTTTAAATTATAAACCCAGTAAATAAAGGCAATTTTAGCCAAAAGTAGACTTGGTCGGTTTTTGCACCAAGGTCTTCAATTGACTTTTTAACTCTATATTATGATCATTTTGTTTTATGTGTCTATATAACTGTCTTTTTTTCTTTATTAGAGTGATAATAAATGGTGGAAGCTCGTAATTATAAAACATGTTCCTCCACTTTGGTGAGTTCTGCTCGATGTTCTGTTAGCCTTCTGTTAAATTTTTCTATATACAGCTCTGACATTTCTGCTTCTTCCTGTACAAATTCCATTATTCCACGGTTTACTACATCTTTGTTACACTTCTTCAGGTTATATTTTTGCTCTTAAACATATTGATCCTGGAGAGGTATTTCTCCCATATCTAGCTTCAACAATATGCTTAGGTGATCGCTTCCCAGATCTGGGGTTATTGAAGTAAAAAGTAATTTCGGAAAGAAAGGTAGTTTTTTTCCCTGAGTGCTTTGTAGGCAAGTCACCCTGCGAAGCTATTCTTATAATCTTAAACCGAAAAAAACCTATACCGATTTGCGATATCTCTTATTTCTGCCACTACTTCTTAAGACTTAAGAACCTCCACCTCATACCAACAGGTTTGTGATGGATGTTAAGAATTCACAGAAATCACTCCCCTCTTTCACTTGATGTGTGCAATTGCAGGGTATAATTCTGACGACTGAGCGATACATCCATTGACTTGAGGCCTGATATTGAGCACCAGAGAGTCGTAGATTCTAACTTGAAGGTTACAGAAGTCAGAGGTATAGGAGTTGATGGTCAACAAATCTATCTCGTAAAAATCAAAAAGCCGGTTTTCCTACGACGATTTATTGCGTCTTAAATCGTTTCCACCAATCACAAAACCCCTGTTATATGAAAAACAACCTTCATGCAATACGGGCCCCACGCATAAACTATAAAAACTTAAACTTTTAGTTAGAAATTTCGTAAATGGACTCCGTGAAGTCTGATACACTCGCAAGCACATTTGATAGGAACAAATATACTAGGTGACATAGAAAATGTAACACCGAGTAGTAATGCTGTAATTTTGAGCACACTTTTCAACTTTATAGGTCTACTGATAAATAGAAAGTAATTAATATTGGAATTCGAAATTTCGCAAAATAGCTGAGATATCTGAACACTAATCGTGACCTGCTGCGTAAGCAATAGCACCCCATACCATAAAACCCACAGTGCGATGAATATGCTGTTAGATGGAAAATTGGATGTTTCGTCTTTCACCACGTCTCCTCCTTACTCTTGCACGGCCATCATGTGTGCCCAAACAGAATCTGGACTTATTGCTGAATACGATTGAGTTCCAATCCATATTCCATTGAAGTCTCTCCATACTCTATACCAATCGTTGCCGACGATGCTGTGGGATGAGAGGGAGTACAAAAAAAGGACGGAAT
>JAHBCN010025033.1:0-11501 GCA_019359885.1 Listronotus oregonensis | reverse complement strand
GCTACAAAAAAATTTTACATAACATAAATTGTATATTTTTATGAATACTTTTATTAACTTTATATAACTTTTTCGTCTAAATGTAATACTTTTCGAGTTTTAATGATCAAATCGAAATTTTTAGATTACTTGGAAGTTTAGGTTAAGTTTTTAATTTTACTATTTGTCCTATCCAAAAATTTCTGACAACTTTTTATTAGCAAATTTATTAGTGTATATTTTTAGTTATATAACATTTTTTAATATCTGTCATAGATTTTAAGATATTAAATATTTAAATAAGCCTTTACATACAATTAACTCCTATAGTGACGTCATATGGGTATTATTTATTTTTTTATTTTGGAATTTTTTTGCAAATTTTGGGTGATTTGGGATTAAGAAAAAAAAATTATTTATAACAAAAAAAACTTAAAAATTGCGTAAATAAATATATATTTTTTAATTTTTTTTTCCTATTTGGACTGAATTTTTTGCTCAAAACACATTTTTAGTTATATCTCCTTTATTATTAGTTCTATTAAAAATATGTATATAACTTTTTATATAGACAATGTAAAAAACTTTATTTTATGTTGTATAAAATTTTCTGTATCTTTTATAGTTTTCGAGATATTACCAATTTTCTTTAAAATTTTAAAGGTGAATATCTCAGAAACTATTAAAGCTACAAAAAATTTTATATAACAAAAATTATTTTATTTTACAAGACCTTTAATTTAAACTACACACATCAAAATAATCTAGGGAACAAGAATTAAAATTGTTATAAATTTTGTAGTACCCAATAAATTATCATGAAAATTCCTGTAGATAATTACTTACTACTTCCTTCGTTTAGGAGTATCTCAAAAAGCCAGAATTTTTTAGAAAGAAAATTTAATTTCAATAAAAAAGTAAAAAAATGAAAATTACTGAAAATAATAATTCTACACAAGGTCAAAAAAAGTAATGTTGTTTAAGTTTATACACTTGTCAGTAAGTAGTGTGACCTCCCCGTGCATTAATGACAGCCTGGCATCTGATTGGCATGCTTGAAATAAGGTTGTCAATTTCCATTTGGGTTGTATTATTCCATAAGTCAGAAAGACAATTGAACAGCTGTTGTCTTGTTTGCAAGTGCATTTGTTGATGGAAAAGCCTTCGTCCCATTGAATCCCAAAGGTGTTCTATAGGATTCAGGTCTGGGGACTGTGCAGGCCAAGGCAAAACATTGATGTGCTCAGTTTCCAAAAATGCACGTACCACCCGAGCAGTGTGTGGACGGGCATTATCCTGCATGAGTTGAAAATTCGGACCGATTGCTGCAGCATATGGAAGCACAACAGGTTGCAAAATGCTGTCACGGTAAGTGATGGCATTTAAAAAGTCCTCTAACAGAACGAGATCAGTTCTTCCTCCGACACGAATTCCGCCCCACACCATAACTGTGCCACCCTGGTAGCTGTGAACTTCCTGGACGGCAGCAAGGCGTTCCACATTTCCAGGTCGTCTCCACACACGAAGTCGGCGTGAATCAGGATGAAAACCGAAGCGAGATTCGTCCGTGAAGAGTACATTACGCCATTCTTCATGTCGCCAGTTTAGATGTTCGTGTGCCCATTCCAGTCTCATAGCGCGGTTGCCTCTTGTTAACGGGGAACACGGAGCGGTCGACGAGCATAAAGGCTGAAGTCGTGCAATCTGTTTCTGACAGTTTGGCTGCTCACAACAACATGGTGTGTGCGTTCTAGCTCATTTGCTAACTGACCTGCAGTAACTGTTGGATCTCGTAAAGCCTGTAATCGAATAAAATGATCGTGTACAGGGTCGGTAACTCCGTACGGCCGTATGCCGTTCTCTTACATCTCCGGTCTCACAGTATCTTGTCATTAATCGACAAATCATACTTGCTGATGTGTTAAGGGCGTCTGCTACTGCTCTATAATTTGAACCCGCTTCAACCATCCCTACTGCTCGCAACTGCCTTCGCGCGTTAAATGTCGTCGTTCCATTAGGATAATTAAACTAAACACTAATTCAAATACCGAAAGTCACGTTTTCACTTCAGAAGCAGGCACCAAAAAGAAACTGATATGATATTTTAACAATAGCAGTACCACTTTTTTTATCCACATTCCATAAACTGATAAAAATTGAAATAATGTTTATTGAAACAACAACAGTATCACAAATATACACAGAAATTTTTCATGATAATATATTGGGTACTACAAAAGTTATAACAATTTTAATTCTTGTTCCCTAGATTATTTTGATGTGTGTATATAAACTTTTCGTCTAGATGCAATAGTTTTCGAGTTATAATCAAGAAACCGATTTTTCGGGATTTTTTCAAGGTCCCTGGAAAAAGAGCGAAAATTATTATTTTTTTATTATTAATTTTTTTTTTTTTTTCAAATATATTTGGACTGAATTTTTTGCTCAAAAACACATTTTTAGTTATATTTCCTTTATCATTAGTCATATAAAAAAATGTATATAACTTTTTGACAATGTAAAAAGCTTTATTTTATGTTTTATCCAATTTTTTGTATCTTTTATAGTTTTCGAGATATTAATAATTTTCTTTAAAACTTAAAACGTCAATATCTCAAAAACTATTAAAGCTACAGAAAATTATATAGAACAGAAATTATTTATTTAACAAGACCTTTAATTAACATTATATAAACTTTTCGTTTAAATACCATACTTTTCAAGTTATAATCAAGAAACCGTATTTTCGGGATTTTTTCAAGGTATACCCCTGGAAAAAGAGCGATAATATATTTTTTTATTTTTGATTTTTTTTTTCAAATTTAAGGTGATTTGGGATTAAAATAAATAAAAAATAATATTTATAACAAAAAATCTCAAAAAAACACGTACGTTAAAAATTATGATTTTTTTAATATTTGAAGTTATTTTTTGGTCAAAAATATATTTTTAATTGTTTCTAAAAATAAAAAAAAAAAAAAAAAACTTTTTCCGTCTTGACAATTTTTTCGAAAAGTCAAAATATGACAGCTGTCAAATGGAAAATAAAATTTACCGTAGTATCTCTAACAAATTACGAAATAAGATCAGAAAGGCAAAAATTAACTTTTTTTAAATAAATTTTTAAGTTTTCTTGACCTAAATGAAAAATGTTAGAATTTTTTTCTAAAAATAGTAATTGGAAATGGGGCATGAGATGTTAAAAGATATATTCAAGGAAATAGTCAGTCTCTGCTTAATAATTTTAAGTTACTTAACCCAAAATGCTTTGTTTAAATTGAAAAAAATAATAAATAAAAAAAAATACTTATTTAAAAAATTAAAGTCTTATCCTAGAATTTTTAGTGTTTTTATTACTTGCCAATATAAAAATTAGCAAACAATTCAAGAAAATTATAATTTTTTAACAGCAAGAGACTTGTGAGAACAAAAAATAATAATAAATAGAGTTTAAGTTATCCAAAATCAAAATATTTTTCTAAAATTGTTTACTTTTAATGATGGTTAGTTAGAAATCAATTCTAAAAACCTAATAAATGAATAAAGGATACTAAATTAATCTTTTTATCTAAAAAAATTGAATAAAATAATTATAATTTTATTAAAAAGGATCTAATTTTTGGTTTTCCGATTATATTTATTAAGAAAAAAAAACAAATTATTTAAAACAAAAAAAAAATTGCAAAAATTACATGAATAAAACCTTATTTTTCCCTTTTGTACAGAAATTTTTGGTTAAAATCAAATTATTCTTTATTTTTCGTCTTATTAAAAATATTTATATACCTTTTTATCTAGACAAGTTACTATAACTGACCACAACTAACCACAATAGGCAAATAATCCACTAAAATTATTATTTTATATTCACATCTATTTCGTGGGAACAAAAAACAATAAGAGATAGACTTTAGGTTAGCCCAAATCAATTATTTTTTAAAAAGTTTCACTTTAGAAGAGAGTTAGTTTTAAATATCCTTCATAATACAAAAATTATTAAACAATTCTTAAAATCTTATAAATTAATTAGGTATACTTTTTAAAATTTACCGTAGTATCTCTAACAAATTACGAAATAAGATCAGAAAGGCAAAAATTAACTTTTTTTAATAAATTTTTAAGTTTTCTTGACCTAAATGAAAAATGTTAGAATTTTTTTCTAAAGATATAAATAAAAATATATTTTTCAGCAAAAAGATCAGTCCAAATAAGAAATAAATAATATTTTTATTTATTTACGTGGTTTTTTAATTTTTTTTGTTATAAATATTTTTTTTTATTTATTTTAATCCCAGATTATCTTAAATTTGAAAAAAAATTAATAATAAAAAAATAATAATTTTCGCTCTTTTTCCAGGGACCTTGAAAAAATCCCGAAAAATCGGTTTCTTGATTATAACTCGAAAACTATTGCATCTAGACGAAAAGTTTATATAACTTAAATTAAAGGTCTTGTAAAATTAAATAATTTTTGTTATATAAAATTTTTTGTAGCTTTAATAGTTTCTGAGATATTTACGTTTAAAATTTTAAAGAAAATTGGTAATATCTCGAAAACTATAAAAGATACAGAAAATTTTATACAACTAAAAATAAAGCTTTTTTACATTGTCTATATAAAAAGTTATATACATATTTTTAATAGGACTAATAATAAAGGAGATATAACTAAAAATGTGTTTTTGAGCAAAAAATTCAGTCCAAATAGGAAAAAAATTAAAAATATATATTTACGCAATTTTTTAAGTTTTTTTGTTATAAATAATTTATTTATTTTTTTTAATCCCAAATCATCCAAAATTTGCAAAAAAAAATCCAAAATAAAAAAAAATAAATAATACCCATATGACGTCACTATAGGAGTTAATTGTATGTAAAGGCTTATTTAAATAATTAATATCTCAAAATCTATGACAGATATTAAAAAATGTTATATAACTAAAAATATACATCAATAAATTTGCTAATAAAAAGTTGTCAGAAATTTTTGGATAGGACAAATAGTAAAATTAAAACTTAACCTAAACTTCCAAGTAATCTAAAAATTTCGATTTGATCATTAAAACTCGAAAAGTATTACATTTAGACGAAAAAGTTATATAAAGTTAATAAAAGTATTCATAAAAATACACAATTTATGTTATGTAAAATTTTTTTGTAGCTATAATAGTTTCTGAGATATTGACGTGTAAAATTTAAAGAAAATCATTAATATCTCAAAAACTATAAAAGATACAAAAAATTCTATATGACATAAAATGAAGCCTCTAGCATTATCTATATAAAAGTTTATATACTTATTTGTAATATGATAAATAGTAAAGGAGATATAAATAAAAATATAATTTTCAGCAAAAAGTTCAGTCCAAATTAAAAAAAATAGTTTTTTTTTATTAACGTATTTCTTATTTATTTTAATTCCAAATAACCTATAATTTGCGAAAAAAAATAAATAATAACAAAATAATAATTTTCGTCCTTTTTCCAGGGGTGTACCTTGAAAAAATCCCAAAAAATCGGTTTCTTGATTATAACTCGAAAATTATTGCATCTAGACGAAAAGTTTATATAACTTAAATTAAGGGTATTTTAAAATTAAACAATTTTTGTCATATAAAATTTTTTGTAGCTTTAATAGTTTCTGAGGAATTCATGTTTTAAAGAATATCTCGTAATATCTCGAAAACTATAAAAGCTACAAGAAATTTCATATAACATAAAATAAAGCTTTTAAATTATCTATATAAAAGGTTATATACACATTTTCATAGGACAAATAATAAAGGAGATAAAAATAAAATGTGTTTTGAACAAGTTCAGTCAAAATTGAAAAAAATATATTTTTTTTTATTTACATAAATTTCAGGGTGTTTTTGTTATAAATAATTAATTTTATTTATTTTAATCCTATAACACACAAAATTTTCCAAAATATACCAAAAATAATATATATTTTTTTTTTACCATATATATATGCCCTAATAGAGTACCAAAATTACGGTTTTTTAACTATAACTCGAAAAGTATTGGATTTACGCAATAAAGTTATATAACTTAAATTAAAGATACTGTAAAATTACATAATTTATGTTATATAAAATTTCGTGTAGCTTTCACAGTTTTTAAGATATCAAAGTTTTAATTTTAAAAAAAGAAACGTTATTATTTCCAAAACTATACAAGATACATAAAAATTCATATAATAAAAAAGTATGTTTTTAATATACCCTGTATAAAAAGAGATATAAACAATAAACCCTATTTTAACCGAAAAAATTTGATAAAAAATTATGAAATGGGAAATTTCTAAAAAAATTATATTTATTTTTTATCATCATCGTAGTAGAGGTAGAAAGCTGCTTCTAAGACCCCACCCTCCACAACATTAAAAATGACCTTGAACTTGAACAACTAGTAACTTCTTTATTTATAAAGATAATAGAATAAAAATTTGTGGAAATGTGGGGGTCGATGTAGGTCACATTAGTATAAATAGAAATTATACAGAGTGTTGCAAAAAAGCGTAATAAATATTTTAATGTGAAAATTTTAAAAATCTCTAGTAGCCTTATTTATGAAGTTAAAAGGATAAAACTTTGGCGGAAGGTATATAGGTGGTGTAGATTAAAACCGTATACATAGAAATTATACAGGGTGTTTAAAAAAATTGTAATTATTTTTTTTGTTTAAAAATTAAAAAATTCGTAGTAATTTTATTTATGAATTTATATCGATGCAATTTTGGTGCAAGATATATATGCTTATATGGATTATTTTAAAATTTATTTAAATGATACAGGGTGTTACCAAAAGTAGTAAATTAATTTCAAATAGGGGTAAAAAAAATATATATATTTAAAAATATCTAGCAGCTCTATTTATGAATTTTAAGCAATGAAAATTTGGTAAAAGGTATATATGCTAATGTAGAATATTACTATATATATAGATATGATTTACGGGTGTATCAAAAAATTATTATTAATTTTTTTGTTTAAACATTAAAAAATTCATAGTAATTTTATTTATGAATTTATATCGATGAAATTCTGGTTCAAGGTATATATGCTAATGTAGGTTATTTTAAAATTTATTCAAATTATACAGAGTGTTTCGAAAAGTAGATAATCGATTTCAAATAGGGGTAAATTATTTTTCTCAATAAATTTTTAAAAATTTCTAGCAGCTCTATTTATGAATTTAGAGATTTGAAAATTTCGTGAGAGGTATACATGCTATTGTAGATTATTACTATATATATAGAAATGATACAGGGTGTATCAGGAAATTGTAATTAATTATTTTGTTTTAAATTTCAAAAATTCGTAGTAATTTTATTTATTAACCTATTGAAAAAAAAATTTGGTTATATATTGTTATCGTCATGTGGAGTTAAAATGCGAAAACGAAAATTATACAGGGTGTATTAAAAATATTTGGTTTTTTTCTTTTGTAGTTTTAAATATTTTGATGGGGTTTTTTAGCTTATTCGGGTTTGTTTCTATGGAGAATTCAAAAAAAATAAAAATTTTAAAAAATTGAAAATTCAAAACAAACTTTTTTTTGCGACACCCTGTATATTTAATTTTTGCATTTTCGGATTCCCCTCCAAAAGTAAGTAGACTATGCATAAAAACTTTTTTCCATTTTGAAAAATAGAATTTTGAGGAATTTTTGAAATTTGAAAAATCCTTTTGTTCACAGGATCGAAAGTTTTTTTAAAAATTGGTAAAATTTGACTTCGCAGATGGTTGTAGCCTTCAGAATTACGGACCAGTTGGTATTTTTGACCATCGATTTCGTCAAGAATAAAATCGAAATATTTTTCGATTCTCTACCTGATGGGATACTTTTTTTTTCAAATTCGCAAAAAAAATTTTTTAAAGCCACGCCCAGACGCCATTTTTGATGGAAAAATTTTGATAATTTTTTTTGGGGTTTTTTCCCTCCCAGAATTCAATAAATACAAAAAAAAATAAAAAATTTGACATCTCAAAAAAAACTTTTTTTTGACACCCTGTATACTCAAATTTTGCATTTTCGAATTCCCCTTCAAAAGTTGCTAGGCCATTTATAAAAAAGTTTTCCATCTTAAAAAACAGAATTTTGGCGAATTTTTCAATTTTTAAAAAATCGGTCTGTCGAGGCTACAGGTTACAGTTTTGACAGATGTCAAAATTTTTTTTGA
Organism: Listronotus oregonensis; assembly: GCA_019359885.1. Taxonomy (NCBI): domain Eukaryota; kingdom Metazoa; phylum Arthropoda; class Insecta; order Coleoptera; family Curculionidae; genus Listronotus; species Listronotus oregonensis. The sequence continues at coordinate 3,334 of JAHBCN010025033.1, read as the reverse complement.
CAGAGTATTAAACCTTTCCGAAATCAGGTGCAGGTTGGTATTTTCGACCCCACATTTCGCACTCCTTCACCGATTTCCGAAAACGTACGCGTCTCGGAAGCGAGCAATCGAAATTATGGCAAGAGCAAAAATATTTCTATTTTTTAATTCTCTACCCGATTGCATACTTTGTTTTTCGAAAATCGAAAAAAAATTATTACTCGCTCGCTTCGTTTATGACAGCTGAAGAGTAAAATTTTTTTTTCTCCGATTTTTCTGAAAATTTGCGGTAAGGGGTTTTCTACCACGCCGATTCCATACCGCATATGCAAATTAGGAAAAACGGCGAAAATTTTTTGACAACTTCTTTTAACCCACCCTGTATACTGAAACGTCACATATTCCCCACTTTTAGGTCAAGACGAACAATAGAGGTCCTATACATGTTTCACGTATCTCCACTCTGAACGCGATTTTCCATTTGACAGCTGTCATATTTTGCGTTTCGAAAAAATTGTCAAGACGGAAAAAGTTTTTATTTTTTTTATTTTTTATTTTTAGAAAAAATTAAAAATATATTTTTGACCAGAAAATTAACTCCAAATATTAAAAAAATAATAATTTTTTACGTACGTGTTTTTTTGAGATTTTTTGTTATAAATATTATTTTTTATTTATTTTAATCCCAAATTACCTTTAATTTGCAAAAAAAAAATCAAAAATAAAAAAATATATTATCGCTCTTTTTCCAGGGGTACCTTGAAAAAATCCCGAAAATACGGTTTCTTGATTATAACTTGAAAAGTATGGTATTTAAACGAAAAGTTTATATAATGTTAATTAAAGGTCTTGTTAAAATAAATAATTTTTGTTCTATATAATTTTCTGTAGCTTTAATAGTGTACAAAAAGGAAAAATAATGTTTTATTTATGTAATTTTTGCAATTTTTTTTGTTTTAGTTAATTTGTTTTATTCACTTAATAAATATAATCGAAAAAGCAAAAATTAGATTCTTTTTTAATAAAATTATAAGTATTTTAATCAATTATTTTAGATAAAAAGATTATATTATATATATAATAACTTGATTTATACACATTAAGATTAGATACATAAGATACAGTAAAGATAAGTTAGTAACTAAAAGCCTAAGAGGCATTTATACTTTTTTCTATTTTTATATTAAAGTATGTTTTATACAAAGTCTCTTGTTTGACTTCTTGACGTGTACCAGATACTAAGAACCCAAGTACAAAGCAGAGTACACCACATGGCGATCCTGCCAGTTACATGTTGAGAAGTCAGAAAAAGTGCATACCGTCCAGTGATATAGTAAATAGACGCCAATATGGGCAAATCATCTTCCAAACATGCGGAAATTACTGACTCTGGAGTAGTCAATTCAAATTTCATCGTGGAACAAGAAAGCATCCAAGTGCCTACCGATGTAAGAGTATGTCTACACGACGGGGAACTGCCGCGGGGGAGAGAGGGGGAAATGGTACCATACCATTCCTGTCTCTTATTAAAATCCCCTGGGATGATGTTAAATTAGTTTTATCCGCGTTTACAGGCTCTTTAGCCTTATGGGCAAGTAGGGTCATTAATGGATCTTCTCCACTAAGGCCATGCGGCGTATCACCACTACTATGCCTGCGGATCCTGGCTTTTCCTCCGGCTAGCTCTCGGGATGGAAGCAGGACTCCTGTATTCCCCGTATGCAGATTATTTGACCCGTTCGCACTGTCCAAGCCCGTACCGACATTATCGGGATGAGCAGTGGAACCTGGATCTGAGCTTAAGGTACCGCTCTTGGGTTCCTTACGTACTGTCTTAATCGGTGTCATTCTAATCCGTTTTACTTGTCTAAATTTCGGTGTTCTCCTAGTGAGTACCATCTTTTCCCGGTTCACTAGTGAGTACTACCCTTGTAACTCTGCAGGGTGGTTCCTGGAACCCTTCCCTAACTTTTGGTACTAAATTGGGTACTAGTGCTAAGTAGTGTCCTTATGTAATCCACTCTTGAAGTTAAAGATGATACGTATAAAAGATGTTATTCCTAGTTATCCCGGTGACACTACTTAGTACTACCTCTGGGATTTTTATGGAAGGTACTTGGGTACCTCCCTTATCCTTTACGAGTAACTACGGGTCTAGTGCTCGGCAGTGTAGGCTTCAAATAAATGATCAAAGTCCAAAATCGGGACTTTGACCTATGTTCCTGATTTTTCCCGGGTACACTAGTGAGTACTACCTCTGTACTTTTGCAGGGTGGTTCCTGGAACCCTTCCCTAAACTCTGGCACCAAACTGGGTGCTAGTGCTCAGTAGTGTCCCTACGTAATCACGCCTAAAGTTGGAAATGATGAAAAATTCCCCTTTATTCCCGGGTTTATCCTGTACACTGCGGGGTACCGACCTTGGTACTTATGCAGGGTTCTTCCCTGATGTCCCCTCTTCCTTGCTGTCCTAATTTGGGCAGTAGTGCCCGGTAGTGTATTGGTGAAAATCACCCTTAAAGATGAAAATAATATAAAATTCCCTTTTCTTCCCGGTTTTATCCCGTACACTGCGGGGTACCGCTTCTGGGTTTATTATAATTGGGTTGCCGGATCTATCCCCTTCAAAATGAAACTAATCTGGACTCCGGTAGTCCTTAGTGTCCCGATTAAAATGCCAAAATAAAATCAGCTGACATAAAATCGCGTATGTTATCCCGATTATCCCGGTTTTATGGATATGGGAATCACGGCGCCAGCCACCTAGGTGCAATGGGGGCAGCAGCCGTATGCTTCCTGAAAGCTAAATAAAAATAGATAATAAAAGGATCCACTCCAGGGCCTGCCTGTGGAAACAAGGCGGCTATTCCTCTCTGGAGTTCCTGTCGACACAGGCTTCCTGTTGAAACAGGGAACAGTACTGAAATAAAAGAAACAAGTCCAGGGCCGACCTGTGGAAACAAGGTGGCTATTCCTCTCTGGACCTCCTGTAGAAACAGGGAACACAAGATTACGATTTTCCTTCTTCCCAGGTATTTCTTGAAAAAGAAATCCTGAGGGATTGCTGCTACAGATTCTAAAAAGAATCAAAATAAAACACAGGGTATCTATTTTCTGGTTCCAAACCACTTCCTCTCTTCACCTCGATAACCCCAAAACACGTAATCTATAAAAGCAGCACGCGTAAAACAAAAATACTTCCAAAACAAAAATAATTAACTGGGATAATTCAGATCCGCTGAATTCCCGAGACCTGGGGGCCTGCTTGTTACGGCGGCACTCGTCCCCAGGGAGATATACTATCTCCGAACGTCTAAAACCGACTTACTTTTGTTACGAAACAAAATAAACAAAAA
>JAHBCN010025032.1:0-11481 GCA_019359885.1 Listronotus oregonensis | reverse complement strand
AATAAAATTGGCACAAAACAATATCTATATACTACTATTACTAGAAATTTATAATATTTAGAAAATACCCTGTATAGCAATTAAAATTTAAACTTACAAAATCTGTCCATAAGCAAAATAACTAAATAAAATTATCGAGCAGCACGAAAACCCTGTCGATACGCTTTTTTTTCAAGTCTCTTCAAGTTGTAAACAAAAAGTTAACTAAGGAATGTGTGTTGCCACTTTTATTGTCTTCTCGATAACAATGATTTCAATACATATTGGCGTGCTATTTTAAGTGCGATCCTGGCTGGTAACTTATTTTCGCGAATTATGACAACGTGGCAATGAAACTTTTGGCCGGTTCACTGTTATTGAAGCGGAAAAGTATACCCAAGGCAAAATCATTTGCTAGTGTTAGATTTTTACTTAGCCGCTTCGTCGGTTGGGTGGCCGGTATTAAATAAGTCACTGACAGAAATTTTGGACTTTAGGTATATATAGTTTACACCGCGAGGATCCATTGGGTCCGTGGACCAAATCGATGACATATTTTTCTTAGTACACAAGTGTTTGCAACAACTTAATTTGTGGATCAATTTAACGAAGGTTTAACTCTAGTAACAAAATGACAGCTAAACATATAATCAAAACCTAACCTTGTTTTTTAAAATATATATTGTTAAACTAATTATAAAAAATCATTAAAAAAACGTAAAAACAACAATAATATTTCGTACGTTAACCGATGCAATTTGCTGCTTTTTCTTCTGAACGCGAACTGTCAAAGATCAAACCTGTCACTTTGGCCCACCCAGGGCCCACCAAAAATGACCGACGTGTTTACACCGATGAAAATTATATTTAATTTACCCTAGTTGAGACATACCAAATTTAAGTATATAGCAAATTTTAATACTTATGTGTTTACACCAGAAAAAAGTACACGTGAGGTCATTTAGACCTCGAACTAAAAATTTTTGTTCATCCGGAGTAAACAATAAACAACTTAGAATAGACCCCAGAGGGTTTCTTTGATAAACAAGGCTAATAAAAAGCAATGGCATTACCTTTGACACGTCCATTGTACTTTCTACGTCATTTGTCAAATAAAACATACCATGACGTCACTGGAATGTTCATACCGGTATGTTGTGGTTACCTGGCAAAAATTTATTATTAATAGGGTTGGTTAGTTGGTTAGTTCGGTTTCGGGTTAGGTTTTACGACGAGCGTGTACGCAGCACATTTTAACACATGTCTAATAACATAACCTTATAAAATATTAGTATGTAAACAAGTGTTAATATATAATTTTTAATTTTAGATATTCATAATGAAGTTTTCCTATAAGGTAATTAAATTTGGTATTAATGTTTTCCGGAGTTAATATGCTAATGTATTTCTTCATTTTAGTTCGATAATTTGTTGGGAACCGTTTATCGTAAAGGTAATTTACTATTTACGCCAGATGGAAATTCTGTTATTAGCACTGTTGGAAATCGAATAAGCGTATTTGACCTTAAAAAGTAAGTATGGGTCTTCTTTACATACACCCTTTGAACATATACCTACTGCATGGCAGTGAGAACAGATTGTGAAAGAGAAAGCTCTATTAGTCAAATTCCTTTTCCTCTTGCTCTACGTGCTGACTGTTAGGGTAGGCGGAGTATATATTTCTCTTCAATCAATACGCCGAGGGAGAGAGAAAGGGACTAGGCATATAGAGTTTTTTTCCTGCTGTTCGCATGGCCAAGCAGCCAGGCTGCTTCTAGGTAGGTTTAATATCTTTGACTACTCCAGTTAAAAACTACTCTATATAGATACATTTTGTTTGTTTTCAGTAATAAATCCAAAACCCTTCCTGTTGAGAGTAGATTCAATTATGTATCATGTGATTTGAGCCCCAATGGATGTACTTTAATAGCCATAAATGAAGATGGTGAAGCACATATGATAAGTTTGATATCCCAAACCATCGTGCATAAATACAGATTTAAAGGAAAATGCAGAGCAGTTAAATTTAGTCCAGATGGCAAACACTTTGCAGTTTGTAAAAATAATAATGGTAGGAAACTTTTAGAATTTATTGAATATTTCTGATTTTTGCAGTAATAGTTTTTTGTTAATTTAAGTCTACACAGAAAGAAATGAAAACCATACTGTTTCTAAATAGAGTTGAACATATTGGCCCTTTTTCACTGTGAACTTAACAAGTTTATTGCAATTCTTTAATGTGCCATTTCAGTGTATTTTTTTAAAGTACATTTTAAAAATGTGACACAGGCCTTGTTGGCTTGGCTTTTACTTGCTGCTTCAGTATACTGTAGTACTAGGTATATATCTAATAAAACTAAAAATAATAAACAGTTCTACAGGATTTGCATTATGCCAGGATAGGTGGACCATCACTGGTTAAACTTGAACCTCAGCATTATTCCCGCTTATGCCTCTCTACTCATTTTATGTCAATGCTTAATATTTCGTAACTAAGGCTGCCTTCTGACGTCATGGTTGGTTTTAATGACTAGAAACCCAGCCTACATTCAGCTTATTGTACCGCCCAGTTTTCTCTAAGATACATACAGACTCCTTAACCAATTCAGAGTTGATTGCCTTAATGGCCTTTTGAATGTTCAAGCAGATGACAATGTTAATTACTGGTATTGATCATTGATCTCCATGGCGGAGTTTTATAGTGCTTCAAATTCCAAAAGAGCATGATTATTTATTTATTTATAAGTACATTATGAAACTTGAAGATTTTAAAAGGTGCAGATAACACTTAAAGTTTACTTAAATTTTTATAAAGGAAAAAACCAGGTAGATGGTATTATACGAGGGGGAAACCACCTAGGAATTATTCACCAAAGCCGGAGGCATTACAGAAAAAATATGGGGTATTATTAAGAATACGGGGTATTATTGGGCACATGGGTATATTGGGCAATACGGGGTATTATTGGGAAATATGGTGTATTACAAGGCAATATGGGGTATTACAAGGAAATACAAGGCAATATGGGGAAATATGGGGTATTATTTACAAATATTAGTGTATTATTGGGCAATATTTACCGATAAAAGTTTAAATTTAGTCGGCTGTCCTAACGAACGGATACGAAGGTTCACGATTAAATACACGTTTTGCGAGACATCTGGATTGTGGCGCCAAGCATATAATATTCTTATTTAACAATATTTGGTAATACAACCTTTTGCTGTTCTTGTAAATTGCGCGAGTTTATTCTCACGTGACAAAACTGCGCAAGACCGCTGCGCAAAAAGCATTTTTGTGAGAACGTGATTGGGCAATGGTAATTTAAGTGAGATTATAAAATAACGTAAGAGGTTAGTAAACTTATGTGTAATAATGATTTAAAAAAGTTCGCAAATACCATAAATTACTTAAATTTTTGAAGCTTACATTTGAAAGCTATAATATTTAAATAATAAAAATAATTTCTATCTAATGTATGCATATTGTCCTAATAAATATAAAAGCATTAAACGGGATAAATACTCTTCTATGTTAAAAGTTGGTTCTTAATAAAAACTGTCTTTAACGCTTTTACTAATTAAGTTTTTTTACACTTACATTGAGAGCAGTAACTTCTATTTTCTATTGACGAAAAAAATATTTCTTTGCATTTTGCGCCAACTTTTGAAGCTACATAATTAAAAATTACATTATAATCAATTGCCTGCTAAATCACATTTTTTTACAAAAGGTACTATGTGTGTCAATTTTTACTGGTGGACCGTATATAGGGTTGGTTTTAACCATTTTCTTACTCAAAATCACTAATTTTCGGGTGCAGAAATCGCTAAGCAAACATCCGGATTACAAAAAAAACTTATAACTATTTAAAGTTGATCAGTTACATTTTAGGATCCTATTTGGAGAAAATTTAAATATAGAAAAACGAATTTATAACATTTGGTACGGAGTTTTTTTCTAAGAATTTTAAGAACGTGGATAAAAAACAGCAAAATAAACAAAGTAAAAAATAATTTTCTCAGCATAGAGCATATCTTTGTGTAGAACCAAATGCTCATTACATGCTGAAATTAGCTGTTACTTTTAGAGACAAAAACCGATAACTCGATGTTAGCTAAATGGTAGTCAATGTTGCAAAAATATTTTTCGATGCACCCGTTCTTTCTCCAGCAATTTTCCGTTAATGAGAACGAAGAAAATGAAATTAAATACTAATATTAAGAAAGAAATCTCAACTTATGGATGATATAATGCTAAACAAAGCATACAGAGCAAAAAAGCATGACATAGAGAGTTTAGGTAAAGTTGAACATCTAAATGAAGATAGTCCATTTCTTAAAGTAAAAAATGGAAAAAGGGAAGCTATTACCAAAGAATCGACATACGTTAGTACTGACAGAATAAAACAGATCGAATTAAAAAAAAAAGTAAGGTTCAAAAAAAAAAAAAGGATGACGTTACAAGTTCGAGTAAGGAAGAACAGGAATATGTTTCAATGGTTTTTGGGCTGTCGATTGTCTGGTGTTGGCGAAACGTCAAGTCAACCAGACAATCGACGCAGGGCCTAACAGCCTAAAAACCATTGAAACATTAAAGAATGGCCGCGAAAGTCTTTCACAGAACAGGAAGATGTTATGAAAACTCCACGGATACCACGACATACAAAACGATATTGACAACAAAGTAAGCAAATCGTTTATTGTATTTTTTTAATGCTTAAAGTACTTTTTTTATTTTTTGCATTCTATTACATATTTATACAAAACTTGTAATGATGCTTAGAAAAATAGCACTCTTTAATAGATATCTTTTATGTGGAAAAAAATCATAATATTATTTTTAAAAAATAGAGATACACCTTGAGAGGTAATACGTGGTTAACTATGATAAACAGGGGTTTATTAGAAGATTGGTCTTAAGAGAAAAAGAAGATACAGTTTATTTTAAATTTTTAAAGCCCGACTGTGTCATAGAACAAAGGCATAGGCAAAACTATAGGTTTATCATACACTTATTTTAAGAACTAAAAATAAATTAAAAATTACTGATTCAGTTTTAATGTTTTAGTTAATTTAATTATAGATTCTAGCTGGTTAGTTCTAAATACCTTTTATTTTAGATTTCGTTTTTTCTTTAATTAGACCATATAATAAGTATCATATTTACTAACTAGTATTGTAAAGCTTCCCTTTTTTATATTTTTCAATATTTTTTGTTTTTTTTTGTATAATTAAGATTATTGTGACGTTATTTTTTTAACAGTAATTGTTTTTAAAAAATTATAGGTACTAAGACATACGTGCAGTCAATTCGAAAATTTTCAGTGTAAATATCTCGAAAAATAGGTTAGTTGTAAAATTGCAATTGGATATAAATGTTATACAAGGGGGGCCAATAAACCCACTGCAGTGAGTAACCCCTGCCTCACCCCCAACTTTAAAATTTCAAATGGCGTCACCCATTTTGTAATAAACTAAATCAAATGTTTCACTGAGTAGTATCCATCAGCGCAAAAATATTTTTTCGGTGTTTATATAGAGGGCTCTAGGTATTGTTTTTTGGCCATAATCGAAAAATGAACATATTCACAATTTTTTTAATTAATTCTCTACTTGTCACCGGAAAAACAATAATTTCATAAAGATTTTTTAATTTGAAAAGTAAAAAAATCAATTTTTTTGGCGTTTGACTAAAAAAATTTTAAGTATTGCGAAATATTATTGGATGCCCCTCAAATTTGCAGTCACAAGTCAAAATTTTGAATTTTTGAGTTTTCAATTGCAAAAATCATTATGAATCGGTTTTTTTCAATCATTTAATAATTTTTATCATAAATTCAATAAACAGACAGTAGACAGTAGACATTATGATTTTTCTGACCAACAAATAGTAGAGCCCCACTTTAGTATAATTACCTTTTTGTTATTTAATAGTGGTGATAAAAAAAACAGTATTTAAGTAAAACAAAGTACTTTTTATTAAAATGCTAATTTATTTCATAAGATGCTTAAAATGCGTTCCATTTTTTTCCAAAGTATAATGTATTTATATCTAATGAAATAAAATAGCATTGTAATTAAAAGAAGTCCATTTTACTCGAATTATGTTATTTCATCCAATGTACTAAATAAAAAAATATTGTAAAGATGAATACTACTTAAGGAACCCTTTCATTTGATGTGTCACAAAATGGGTAACGTCACTTTAAATTTTAAAATGAGATGGAGCGCCTGGGAAGTGATTTATCTTGGATTGATGTATCAATTCTAGGCCCCTACCTGCATAGCATTTGTGTCAAAATAGAATTTTCCAACTACTTTATTTTCGATAAATTTGCATTAAAAGGTTTTAAATTAAAACCCTGTGAAAATAAGTACAATTATGCGGGGGAAATAGGGGCAATACGGAGGAATTATGAGGAAATATATAGGAATTATGGGGAAATATATAGGATTTATGGGGAAATATAAAGGCATTATGGGGAAATCTATGGGAATTATGTAAAATTTTACGCAATACGGGGAATTATAAGGCAATATAGGGTAATATTTAGTAAATAATTCCCCCAAAAGGCATTATTGGTTCAAAATCACAGGGATGGTTTCCGCCTCGGTATTATATATTTTTTTATAAAAATGCAATTAGTCAATGAGAGCATAAAGGTGCTAAAAAATGTTGTAGAAAATGTAAATTTAATTGGGTTGCAGTCATTATCAAATGTTGTTCAAGAACACAATGGCCGCTAGGATTTTCAAAAAAATTTTATCCAAAAAAGAGATAATAATATATACTCTATTATTATTTTTTCAGTAATTTTATTATTAGATACCAAGTTAGACAAAAATATCTGCATTTTCCTTAAAATAGAAGCATTAAATTTTTGCATAAGAAACATGTTGAGGAAAAAATTTCAACACTATGGTTTTTAGAAAAAATATAGTTAAATTGAGATTTAGATAAAATTTAAACAAATTTATAAAAAAAAAAATACAAATAGAGGATTGGCCTTTTAAACTTAAGATTTTTCTCTGGGGGTCCCAAAAAAAATCATCTTTTTTTGCAAGTTTTAAAATAAAAATTTTGTTGTCCCCTTGGGGCCAATGGCATCTGGTATGTATTTGATGTGGGTGCCATCTCTCACTTTTTAGATAAAAATATTGAAAATCCTTGATCTGCCACTGTCCAAGACTTACCTGGGCAATGGTAACCCTGTAAAAATATATTAAAAGTTAGACCTAATATGTCTTTAGCTTCTTGGTTTTTATTTAATTTTAAATTTGGTTTTTATTTTAGTTTTTGTCTTCAAAGCTCCTGGCCCCTTTTCAGGAGAATATAATGCCTTTGTTAAAAGGGCTTTCGTGGAGCTTAGATGAAACAACATGTTTAGATTGGTCATCTGATTCCAAAAGTTTGTGGGATCTAAGGATATGGCTACCAAACTATACCCTATAGAAAAGTAAGTTTTTTGTTTTGTTACAGTCCTTCTAGAAATTGCTTAATTTAGAAAAAGTAATAAAAAAAAAAATCAGGATTTATACTTTATGGATTTTTATTTAAATCAAATTTAAAAGGCAGGTTTTATTGAGGATAATAAAATATAGAAATTAAATTTTTGTGGTATTGCTCAAGGTAGCATTTCAGGATCAATTAAATTTATTTATTTTACTTAACCACCAATGCCAGTGTCAGTAATCAATAAAAAGGGTTACTTTAAAAATAAAATATTCTTTGTTTTACAACTAAACTGAGTATGATGGTCCTCTACTGCAGATGGACCTTGACAGTTTTGTTCAATGGTCTAGGGTTAACTACCTATTACTAAACACCAGTAAATGTAATTACTTAGTTTTACAGAAATCGAAGGGAATCAATACTCATTACCATATTGGGGGAGGAACTGTCACTTCTGTCTAGTGTCAGGGATCTTGGGGTAATCTTGATGATAAGTTTATTTTCGGGATCATTATTCTTTGGTGTTTCTGGCATTGATGTTGATGGGCTTTATTTTAGACTGGCCCGAGACTTGTCTTTGTCTTTTTAAAAATCTTTATTGCTCCCTAGTGAGATCCCGACGGGTAATCCAAGTAAGGTCCCCATATTATAAGTTCATATAGACAACATTGAAAAGTACCAAAAAGTTTTTAAGTTTTGTCAATTTTGATTTGCCATGTACATAAGAATTATCTTTAAACACCCTAAGAGAAAGGAGAAAGTTAATGATTCTTGTTGTCTATAAATTGTTGAATGGGTATATTGATTGTCCAGCATTGCTGGAGCAGATCTATATAAAAGTACCTGATCGCTTGTTAAAAAGGAATGACATATTTTAAGTTAAATTTCATGCCACCAATTATGGAAAATATGGTTTTATGTCCTGAACTTAAAATACTTAAATGACCATCCAGATCTTTCAAAAAAAAATAAATTTAGGAAAATATAAAAGGCTTTTTAAATAAAGTTAAAAAAAAAAAAAAATTTTAATTTTTAAAAAAAAAGAATGTCAATAAAAAATTAAATGTGAAAGAACAAAAGTATTAAAATAATTTTAAAATTTAATTTCCGTTTAAAATTATTTTAAAATTATTTAAAACAAAACTTAAATTACAATAAAAAAAATAAGTAAAATAAAACGAATCTAGGTACGGGAACAAAAGTCTGGTGAGAAATCTTTGGGTAAAAGCGTGTTTCAGTAGGTATGCCTTTTTATAGTCTTTTTTTGAATGCAGGTTCACTTAGCTTTGATATTAATAGGAAGCGCGTTAAAGAGGGTAAGCCGTAGTAATTTGTGCCCTCTGGAGCTTGAAGCTATGATATTCATGCACCATGTTTTGGTTATTTCAAAAGGGGTTTTATAATTATGCACTTGTGGGAACTTGCATAGAGATGACAATTTTGTTTTTAAAAAAAAGGGCACCAAATAAAAAGGAGGGAGTTAAATCTAGTAATCCATTTAGTAATCCTTTTGTGGGTTCACTAAATAGATTTAAGAAAAATATATTTGGGTTTGTTTTAATTTATTAAAGGTTTAAATTGTTAATTTATGTTTAGAGATTGTTATAAGTATATTTTATTGATTTATGCTCAGAATTTATCCATTTGTAAATTTGCTGAATGTTAAACTTTTTTAGTGTTGGATTTTTTAAATCTGATTTGTAATTCTTTAAGGGGGTTTTTCCGTTTATTGATAATTATATAAATAAATAAATAAACAGGCTAATTTACTTAAATTTATCGTTAATCAATTTCGTTACCCAGTAGGACAATATTTTATATTGTTGATTAATTATTTTTTGGTTTTAAGTTTGTTTCATCTGGTTAATTGTCTTCCCAAATACCATTTCTGCTCACAATTTGAGCCGGATATTTTTTAGACGAATCTGTGTTGCCCATGTTGCCTCATGATCTTTTGTCAAGTGTTATTGGGTTGGCATACTTAAAATTTAGAATTCGACTTAAGAATGGTAGATAATAAGTTAAAGCTTATTGACTATGTACTTTGGAAAGGAACTACAATGTTTAAGAGATTTTATTTTTACATTCAATTGACCCTAAAATATGAATAAACCGCGGAGTGCTACCATTTCTTTAAAATGGAAAAAAAATATTAACAGAGATATAATTTGTCAAGGCTATTATTATCATTTTTATTTCGTTTTTCATGTTTCTTTTTTAAACTTTGCTCTAAAATTTTTTTCTTTGCCTATTAGGTATATAATATGACGTGAAAAAGACAGCAAATTTAACGACTTTTAAAACGGTGCCTAAGTAAGAAACGTCTGTAGAATTAATAGTAACTGAGATTTGAAAAAAAATCTTTACCGTTGTTTCTTGAATTTTAAAATTTTATCAATAAACTACTTTTTTATATTATTGCCATTTTTACCATTGTAATTTAGTATTTTTTTATGAAATAAACAAACTATTTTTATAGATGTGTTTATTTCATTATTTTATAAAAAAAACTTACCATCGATTGGGAAATAGAAATTAAATTAAATTCTTCTTTATAAAAAACCTCTTACTAATTATTTGTTTTGCTAACTGAACCTTTTATATTTACTTATTTAAATATTAAAATTATTTAAAAGATTTTCAATATTGATATACAATTCTTTGTCAGCATATTCTTAAACATCTTTTTCTGATAATTCAGTTACATCAGCGTTCTTACAATTGATGCCCTACATTTCTTGAGAACGTGGAGAAATTTAATCCTAACTTCTTGCAGCAACAGTTTCTTTACATCCTTTGGTACATCCACAGGCTATTTTGTAAAGTCACAATTAAAATTACAAAGAAACGCTGGGAGTGGTCAAATTTAAAATTCCATATCTTAGTTACTATTAATTTACATACCGTTTAAAAGGTTTTAAAGGTAGTAAAATTAGCTCTCTTTCTCATGTTGTATATACCTAAATCCAAGAAAAAGTTATAGGACGAAGTAAAAAAACGATGAGTAGCCAACAGTAACTACAGCCAACAACAAGCTAGAAAATTATATCTCGGTTTCTACAAATCCTAAAGTCTGAAAATTAACGCCTTTTTCCTCTGTGATGTCCTGTTTCCAAATTTAAGGAAGTTATGGGCAAAATTTAATTAAAAAAACCATTTTTTCAGTTTTTTTTTCTTTGTTTTTTTGAATATTTTTGTATTTTTTTTCTTTTTTGCTTTAGAAGGTGACATTTTAATAGAAAATTTAATTTTTAACAACTTTTATGTATGTACAAAAATAAAAAAAATTTAGTTAAATTAAAAATGAAAAGTGGGTAAATTCACTTTTATCTCAAAATGCACTCATTAAATGGAAAACCCGCGGTTTAGTATCAATTGAACGTATAAACAATAAAACACCCCTTTTAATTTCAGTTTCTTTTACCCCCTTTTTTGGCATAGTCAATAGCCTAATTCAAAATTTAATAATAATGGGAGTTTTTTTTTTTAAAGAAACAAGCGTAAAAACTTTATTAACAGAATATAGCCAAAGTATAGATAATAAAAGTAAGTAACTCTCCTGTTGCACCTGATTTTCTCAGTGACCCGAGTCGATCGGGGCCTTAAAACGACCCTGAAATCGTTAGTGAGTAGAAGCCGTACAAGCCATAGATAAAAAAAAAAAAATAAGAAAGTCGGGAAGGTGTTTATAGTCTATTAAATTCTAGATAGTGGAGTAAAAAAAGGCTCCGCCTACAGGGAATGAATATTTTGATTGGCTGCCTTTTTTTTTCTTTTTTCTGTCTGTATCAAGAAGATAATAATGTATAATAAAAATATATATTATTTAAGGTAATTTATAATTTTCAATTAAGTTAGGGCAATGATTTTACTGCATGGAAATAATTTTGCCGTACTTATTAATTGAGAGAGAATAGTTTCAACCTTTGCATAAAAATATATTATATATATATATATATATATATATATATATATATATATATATATATATATATATATATATTATATATTATATATATATATATATATATATATATATATATATA
>JAHBCN010025031.1:0-11522 GCA_019359885.1 Listronotus oregonensis | reverse complement strand
TATATATATATATATATATATATATATATATATAAAAATATTATTTTATAAATTTAAGCTTTGTTTTAAAATAAAAATATACCTTGTGTAGGGCCTGATAAATTGTCGAGCAACGGTTAAAGGAAGATTTCTTTGCCAAAAATAAGACATAAATGTTATATAAATATAGCTCCAAACAGCCCAAAAAAAGTTAGACGAAATAAGGGAAAAAAGAAAAAAATCCAAAAAAACCCCACCTATACGGGGAAAAAAGTTTATCATCAGGGTATATTTCTTTAAAATTTTCCCCCAACTGAAAAAATTTTATTTGAATAAAAAAAATCGATTTTAAAATAAAATTAAAATCCCAGTAATAAAAATTTTTCTTTTACACTTTGTATTTTAAGATTGGGGGCGTTTTGCGGCTATGGTTATATGATATGTTTGTCTTATTTTTGGCCAAGCCATCTCCCATCAACCGTTTTCCACGTTTTATTATTATTTTAATGAAAGCAATTTTTTTTATGTTTATACCTCTATCTTAACTTTATTATTTATGGTTATTTTACATAAACCACCTTTAGGTAATCCCATTTTTTTAAATTTAAATAAGACCAATCCGTTTGCAATATGGTGTAATACTTGGATGTTACCTTTATTTATAGTTTCAAGCTTACTGTTTTTTAAAACCTATAATTAATATCTTTAAATCAGTCACCAAATTTAAAAAAATAAATAAATATTAAAAACCAAACAAAAAAAGCTTTTTAAACAGTGCAAAATGTTTATTAAAGATAGTATTTTGTAAAATATTTTTATAAATAGATATATTAAAGTAACAAGTTTATAACCCCATTTTGCTCACAGCTTTCTTTACCGATTTTCTTGCTTTGGACATCTGAAGTGCAACAACATTAAATACAAGTTTTCTGCGTTTCTTTTGAAAGTCTGTTAGATCTTCCTCCAAATTTCGTCTTTCGACAAATTCCAGTTTGGTAAGTTCGTCTATCGTCTCTTCAAAATTGGTAAAATTAGGGGGTCGTGTAACGGGAGAATGCCTTGTCAATGTTCTATCAGCAGAACCGGGAGAAAGCGTTCTATCCATTTCGGTAGGACATGTGCAATCAGGAAGGCCTCTGGATAAGCCAGGAACAGTGCGTGGAAACCTAGGAGGAGTCATTGGTCTAGGAGGAATAGGAGTACTTAGTGGCAATGGTCGACCAACCGATATTTGTGGCCTATTGAAACTACTTAATCCCATACGTGGCCTTGGGCGAGATGATGGTTGACTTACATTAGGTCCAGGACATGAACAATCTTCAGCCATTGTTGCGGTTATTTGTTTTATACAGCTTAAGCAATTCTTTATATTATATTTAATTCATGGTAGAAATAATTTACACTGAAAAATTTAAAACAGCCAAACTAGCACAAACTGTCAATGTCATAAAAGGACAAGCACATTATGTTTGGGTTAGGTATGTATTTTAACAATAAAAGTAAGGTGTGTTTTGGTACTAATGAACACAAAAATATACAGAGTGGTACAAAGTTAATGACATAGATAAGTGTGCTTCCCTCTCCAAGGAGCTGTGGGACCTTGTCGTTGGTGGAGGGGCTCAGTACCTGCAATGACTCGAAGAGCGATGCCGGTGGGAGTCTAGTACTCCTGGCAGGGCCACCCATGCCGGTAAGGTCCAAGAGGAGCGGGGAAGCTAAGGACAGCTCACCAGGAGAAAACCTGTAAAATCCGGGACCCAAGGTGTCAGTCGGACCATGCCGATGGGTGAATGGCTACACGACAGATAGTCATGAACGGTGACCTGCAAGTACCTGGCGACCCTTGCTTGAAGATAAGCCTTAGCGTGGTAAGGGCGCAATGCCACGCTGGACATCTATTTCGTCCCAACTCGTGGGAACTGAATGGACAAAAATAATAAAAATTTTAGGGAGGCACTAACTAGAGATAACGTTTGGACAAATAATGTTGATGACCACAGCGTATCGGTGATGACTGACCCGTTTGCTCGGAGAGACTCAATATCCAGGACACCACCGAGGGGTAGAGCACTCTCGTTACCTGGTCTTGAGTCGGAAACTTTGATACTTGAGGATACCAATGCTGATAAAGAAAATGCAGCCAAAAGAAAACGAGTTGACGAACAACCAGGAGAAAATATTAAGGATTGTAAGCAATCAGGAAAACTTTTTCTTGATGTTTTGGAAGGGATTGCTAAGCAAGTGAGGGCATTTGAAACAGTGATAAAAAGCTCCTATAAACCTAAAAAGAGTACAGTGAAATATGCAGTAAGTTAACTTATCAAGTGGAAAAGCTTAATTCTAGTAGATTTACAAGATGGTTAAATGAAGCGGAAGAGCTTCGTATAGAGAATGATAAACTTCGAAACGAAATATTGTCTACAGAAGCATTGTTAAAGAATGAAGCTGCCAAGAGAACAAACGAACCGGATGAAAATAACCTGTCTAAACTACAGAAGGAAAATGACTTGCTTAAAGAAAAGATTAGCATCCTGGAGGCAACGGTATTGACAGATCAAGAAGATGTGCAGAAACCAAGTACAAAATGTGCGGAATGTAAAAAGTCTTGGCATTGCAAAATAGAAGACGCCAGTTAAAGAAGGACGGATCCTTTGTCTGCTTTCGAGCTGTAAGCGAAGAAGACTGGGAAAGTGGAGTGTTTGGAAAACCACAAATCCAGCAAGGATTCATATGGGATGCACCCTCCGATTCGGACATAATTCTTCCGTGCAATAGTGCCATCGAGAGCCGATGTACTGAAATAGCACGAGCTACTGAAAAGTTTGGGGACAAACCAATGTTAAAAATGCAAAAAAAGAAAGAAGGAGAAGTGGCTGTCATGACACATACACTGGGTTTTCCTAATACGACAGGTTTTATTCCAGGCTCTAAACAAGATAAAAACACGTTTAATTAGCGGCAATTGAAACAGCGTTGCAATTCCACAAATGGATAATCTCACTGGGCTAATAATTACTCGTATGTTGCAATTTTTGCTCTCAGACACATCGATAAATTTGATAATTTATAAACAAGACCAGAAAAGGGAAAATGGAATCGGCCAGGTGAACCCAGAGATCGCATTAAGAGCAGCCGAGACGTTGCAAACACCAAATCTAATGCAGAGCAAAAGAAATGGAAAGAAGATTCACTCATAGTGCGTATGGACAACAAAAGTTTCCCAGAACTGCTACAAACAGTGAAAGCAGCGATAAACCCCAGTGAACTCGGAGTTGATATCGCTATCATTAAAAGACAAGGAAGGATGAACTAATACTTAGAGTCAAAAATGGGGCAGATAAAGTTCTAGTACTAGGAACGAACTTCACAGAGGATACCCGAGATAAAAACAACTATTCTTGTTAACAAGAAAGTGGTACACATTAAGGGCATGGATGAAATAACAACAGAAAATTATATCAAAGATGTCATATCCAAAACAATGGGAATTAAAGCTGAATCCTTTGAAGTAAGAGCACTTCGACCTGTTTATGGTGGCACCCAAAATGTCACTTTAAAACTTAACGAATCTGATGCTGACCAACTAACTAAAATGAAGACTATTAGAATAGGTTGGGTAAACTGTACTATATCAGAAAGGAAGCCTGATACGATGCTTTAAGTGTTGGGATTATGGTCCCACAAAAATGCAATGTACAGGGCCAGATAGGAAACAAATGTGCTTGAAGTGTGGGCAGGATGGCCATAGAGTAGCTGATTGTCAAAATTCTTCATTTTGCATATTCTGTAAGCAAGTAGAGCACCAATCTGATAAACGTAGATGCTCATCTAGGAAAAAAGCAGGAGGCAATGGTACAGAAAATTCAAATGAAAATTAAAATCCTGCAGATAAATTGTAACAGGAGTCGATTAGCACATTATTCGGCATTGGCGACCGCTAAAAGGGTGAAAGCCGGTATCTTAATTGTAAGTGAACCAAACATAAACGCGATAAGAGGCAGAAAGGACTGGGCACTAGGTACAGATTTTAAATCAGCAATAAGAGTGCTGGATCATACAAAAGCAATCGGAGGGCACGGAGAAGGACCGGGATACACATATGTGAAAACCGGGTACTTTACCATCTATAGTTGCTATTGCTCGGGAAACGACGACATAGAAAGTCTGGAACTAACACTAGCAGAGATAGGGAACTCCATTATAACCAATAAAGAAAGGGCCATCATAGCTGGAGACTTTAACGCCAAGTCTCCACAATGGGGAATGATCACCACTGACAGAAGAGGGTATGTAATGACAGAATGGATTGCGTCAAACGATTTAGTTATTGTGAACGAAGGAGACAAGCCCACCTTTGTAAGAGAAGGCTACGGCTCCATTTTGGATTTGACCATCTCAACACCAGAACTCAAGCCCCACATTACTAACTGGGAAGTAATGGAGGATGAATCCTCAGCGATCATAATTATATCTCTTTTGTTGTTTCAGAAACAAGACAATCCACATCAAGGGACATTAATATACAGAAGGGACTAAAAAGCGGCTGGAGTACGAAGAGATTAAACCAACAAAGTCTCGAGGAGGCCGTGCAAGAGATCTTAGAGGATGAAACCCCAACATCGGCACCAAGCTTTTCAAAACTTCTGAACAATTATGCAACAAGTCAATGCCTAGAAAGAAGTTTACAAATCGACAGCCAATCTACTGGTGGAACCGAAACCTATCTGAACTTCGAGAAACTTGTATACAAAAAAGAAGGCGTTACACACGAAGCGCCAGAAGAATGCAACAAGACTTAAACCGAGAACTATGGGCTGAATATCAAGACAGTAGAAAAGAGTTCAGAAATGCAATCAAAAGGGCAAAAAGGGACCATTGGAAACGTATTTGTGATGCTGTGGATGATGATATCTGGGGAGATGGGTACAAAATTGTAATGAAGGGCCTGTTTGGTTATCCTCCTAGAATCACCTTAACCGCGCAATTCATGGAGGCAGCTGCAAGTCATCTTTTTCCGTCACATGAACCTGTAAATTTTGAACTTAAGGTTGCTGCTGCAAAGCTCAAAAACAACAAAGCTCCTGGACCCGGAAAAATTCCAACTGAAGTACTGAAACTTTTAATTGAAAAGAAGCCTGATTTCGTTGTTTCGATATACAACATATTGGCAGGTCGTGCTGAGTTTTCTGTAGAATGGAAGAAAGCTGCACTACTACTGCTACGAAAAGGTGACAAGCCGCTACAAAATCCCTCCTCATGGAGGCCCATATGTCTTCTAGATATTCTAGATGTTCGTAAAGGGTAAGCTTTACGAACATCTACTACTTGATAGGCTCCATAAAGAACTGGACCGTACTGGAGGTCTGTCAGATAGACAGTATGGGTTTCGAAAGGGAAGACAAACAGTTGATGCTATTATTAGAGTTCTTTCAATAGCAAAAAATGCTGAAGAATACTCCCATGCTCACAGAAGATTATGTGCCATGGTTACGATAGACGTAAAAAATGCATTTAATAATGCATCTTGGCAGCTTATTCTTAATAAGCTAAGGAGCAGAAATATTGACGAAAGTCTAATAAGCATAATAGCGTCATACCTCTCACGCAGAAGTATAATCCTTGAAACCGGAACAGTAAGTAAAGCAATCAGCATAAATAGTGGAGTTCCTCAGGGTTCTGTTCTTGGTCCAACTTTGTGGAATATCCTATATAATGACCTCTTAGAAATGGAAATGCCAAATGGAGCAGAGCTGGTAGGTTTCGCAGACGATGTTGCATTGGTAGCTACTGCAAAGAACGAGGAAACCTTATTAATACAGTTAAGGGGTAAAGGGAAACGATGGAAAAAACCGTTTACAGAAGCAAAAATAACTCAAGCGGTACCCATACTAAGAGGAAGAAGAATACAAACCAATTGACTCCGTATTGAAGAGGACATAGTGAATTAAAAAATCCGCAGGTGAATCTATGTCGGGGCTGGTTGGGGAACAACCAAGGGCTGTTTTCAGGTTTAAATTAAATAGAGCGTTGGAAAAAAGTAGAAAAACTAATTGATACCTAACCCAATCCTTCACTGCTTCAAATATAGGAGCGCGTTCTGCAAACTAGGCTTACTGTTCAAGGAGGATAGCACTCACAAATGCTGTATGGTGACCCAGAAGGAATTCTTATGACTGTAAATATTAAAAAACTGGTTGCCAAACAAGAATGTATCAAGAAAATGAACATAATTCTAGTGCATATCGCACCATACCCAATGAGGAAGTTAGCGTTATTGCTGGAATCCCACCTATTAACTCCAGATATTGGAGAGACGAGAGCGATACTGTGGAATTGACAAAAATACCGCAAGGGACAATCTAATGCATGCGTGGCAGGAATGTTGGGACAACAGTACCAAGGGACGATGGACTCACCGGTTAATTCCAAATATTGAGCGATGGACCAGTAGAAAACACGGTGAAGTTGATTACTTCTTAACGCAAGCTCTGTCTGGTCACGGGTGCTTTAACAAATACCTTTTCGATCGGAGGAGATCTGATTCTGGCAGCTGCGATTACTGTTCAGAGGGATGATGCATTACATACCATGTTCCTTTGTACTAGGTGGGAGCCTCTGAAAAGAGAATTCTTCAACCTGACTGGTAGAATATTCAATAAAGGAGCTATGGTTGCTGTTTGTTGGAAAGCGAAGAATCATGGAATATAACAAGTAAATTAGTGCGCAACATAATCGAAACAAAGAGAGAGAACAGAGAGTAAATAGGCACCAGGGCAACTGACAACTGAACACTAAATACCGATGTAACCTATAGAGAGGGAGAGTGCCTGCATATCATGTCGAAGTAATGCAAGAGCGGTTTCCGGCATGTTATGTATGAAGAGTAGGGGAAGGGTTTAGTGGGTCGGCTCGACCGGAGTCCCACACTACCCAGAGCGCTAGATCACCAATGCTCTGGGTGTGCTCAGATATGCATTCCTAATCCCTACTATAAAAAAAAAAGATAAGTGTGCTTCGGAAAGTAACAAAATATTTTTAACATTATCTATAATGTGGTCTAAAATTTTAATAGTTATTTATATAACAAGTGGGGTATGAGCGTAGATAAAATTTTGTATAATACTCGTGTGGTATCAGTTCATTACAATACTCGTGTGATTACTTCGACTCGGTCTACGACCTCGTCGAGACAATATTTAACACTCGTTATTGTAATAACTGATACCGCACGAGTATTATACAAAATTTTATCTACGACCGCAGATATTAGTAAAACATGTTTTTTTTTTAATTTTAAATTTGTTTACGTCCTTTAGTGACACAAGGTATATATACATGTACCTGTACCTTTACCTGTTTTGGGTCCAAAAAAATTAAACTAGTTTGTCATTCAATTGCTATGTCGACAAGGCCGTTTGTGTGATGTTTAATAAAGAAATTATTTTACGCAAAAATTTTGCATTGGCGATATTTCACTAAAATCAGTCATTTTAACCAGAAATAAGTAGGATGTCTGATTATTCCGTTCCTTCCGACATACAAAAGACGGCGCAAATGGGAGTCTCTTCACTGTTGCCGTTAAAATCAAAAGAAAATTCCGAAAAAAAATTTAAAAATATGTTTCAGAGAAAAAAATTTTCTGACTTATTTCGAGACGATGTCGGCGAAATATATTTGCTCCAGCCTATGGGCTTTTTACTCAATGCTCAGAGCAGTCGTCGCTATAAAGAACAATTTGGATAAAAGCAAGTTTGCACGGTTACAAGCACTCCTTGAACGAAAAAGCAAAGAATATAAACCAAAGAGAAGCTAGAAATTGTCAAAAAAAGAAATTGCCCAGTTTCTTGCCACAGCCGATGATAGGAATTTTTTGGATATTAGGATAAGAATCTAGAGTTTTTATATTTTTAAAAAATACCTGCAAGAAAAAGACGAGTTTAAAGTTGTAGTGACTTTTAGCATTCTATACTTAAGTTTCCGTTGTTACAGGTTGGGCTAATCATTGATATTGCTGGGGCTTGCAGAAAACAAGAAATGGTCCAATTATTATGCGAAAACGTCAAAGACGATGTTATGCTTTTCCATAATGAAATTCCAAACACAAAAACAAAAATTTCCATAAAATTTTTCGTGACATCTGAAGGATTTCAAGGAGTCGGCATTGTTCAGATTATCCGAAAATACAAACCGATGCGTCCAGCACTCATGAATCACACGAGATTTTTTGTAGGTTACAGAAAAGTAATTTGCATATGGCAGCCCGTTGGAATCAATACGTTTGGCAGCATGCCAAAAGCTAGCTACCTTTTTAAATTTGCCACACCAATAATTATATACCGGACACTGTTTTCGTTGTTCATCCACATCTCTGTTGGCAGATTCTGGAGCAGACCTATTTACTGTCAAACGCCATGGTGGATGGAGAAGCAACAGCGTGGTCAAAAGTTATATGGATACCTAGGAATAAGGAGAACCAAAAACAATTTTGAGAAAAAAATGTAGGGTGCGGAACCTTCAATATGCTACAGTTCTTGTACCTCGCCCCCGGCTGCGGCAGCTAATGCCGATTCCCCAGGCATCAACCCAACAAGCTTTACGATTCAGAATATGCTGCGCTATGGTTCATTGCCGCACTTGCGCGGTAATAAGACTAATTATGCAACGCAAATATGCTAAAATAAGCAACATAATAATCACGTATCTTGCAGGTCGTAGATAAAAATAATTATGTGCTTATAGGAGTCTTACGTATCAGAATTAATCAACAAGTTAGTTTGATTCTGGGAATTAAAGGATAGTGAAAGAGGTAAAACTTTCGAATAACCTCATTTTTTTTGATTAATTTAATTTAATTTAATTATCATTTGTTTCATCAAATTGCCTGGCGATACTTTGTGATTTTGCTACGTCAAAATATTTAAATGCTTATTTGGCAATGCCGTCCAGTCCTATTTTGGTTACCATAGGTATGTTTATTTTTCAAAAATGATGTACATACACTATTTTACATTTTTTTTTACATAAAGCGCTCTTCTAGAAAATGTACTTTAGGACTAGGGGCGTACAAAAAGTGTAAAATAGAGTTAACTATTTTTAAATAACAAAGCTTATAATTGATTTGAATTACAAAGAACATAGGTGTGTAATTCAGTTAAGCCTTGGTAAATATTTAAATTCCTTGCTAAAACTTAGGTTGATAATTTTTTTACCTTATGAAATTTTTCATGGCTTTGCAAACCACTGGGGGTAGAGATATAGATTTTTTTATTAGAGAATAATCCTTTCTTGTGGATGGAGAGGCCTTGACCTTCCCACTTTGTTTGTTCCTTTATCTCTAAAGTGTTCGAACGACGGAACCTGCTACCCACGGAAGTTTTCCTTTTTCTTTCAAATCTCCAAATATTTGAGTCTTGTGTGAACAAACTCCCTCTTACCACACTTTAGACACTTACGGTAAGTTAGTACTGAGCCTGAGCCTGTGTGGACTGTCGTAAGATTAAAAAAGGTGTGCCTTTCAGCTCTACAGAAAAATCTTTGTATCCTTAGAAATTTTGAAAGAACATCTTTTTAAGACGGTTGCTAGGATGCTATCTAGTCCAGAGGCTTAAAGAGGCAAACTGCCAGAAGACTCAAGGATGACTATGAAGGATTCAGGAGAGAATTGACAACAAATGCTTGATAAAAGTGATGTTTTTTTTTTCTGTAGGACAGCACACGGCCGGTGTAATCCTTAGTTCTAGGTTATTCCTTTAGACCTAGAATTATTTTTCAAACAGTATGGAAAAAAAATTAGTTTTAAATCACTTTTTGCTTTACTAAGTAATCTTGTTCCGTATTAAAAGTCAATTAGATTTATTACTCTACATGTGAGACCAAATATAACAATTTTTTTAAGGTAAAGATGCTTGTAAATTGAATTTTAAATATGTCGATGACCAGGCTCTGGCGTATTGAGGAACTCTATCATTTATCACACACATTATATTACCATTTTTATTTTCGTGCCTTACGAATCTAAATAAGTTTCTCAAATAATTTATTAAGTTCATGTTTTATTCAATTCTTGCATTTATCCTACTCCTTTTAGTGTGCATATATCTTTTAAATATTTTTTTCCATGTTTTCAAGAATTTAATTTCAGCTTTTTTATTGATCCAAATATCTACTGCCAGTACTTGTACTGACCAAATAATCATTTTTTACACGCAAATATTTTATTTCCCTAATATTCGTTGATTTTTTGTGTTTAATAGCCACACAAAAAAAGAAAAGTTATCTGTACTTGAGTCAGTGGCGGTTCCTCCATAGGAGCACAGGAGCACGTGCACCCCCAAAAAAATTTAAAATAAAAATTATTTTTCGTCGTGCATTATCCGGACCTCCCTAATTTACCGTACGCTAATACAAATCAAAGTGTATTAGGTCCCTAACGACGAGCTGACCGAAAGAATCCGATTACGGCCGTTCGATGTTCGACGCCAATCGGCTGGTCGCACGTGCGTTTATGTAGGCGTGGTTTATGCAATTTCTATGGAAGATTATGCCAGCGGGCGGAGGGGGGCAATGCGATTATTAATAGGAAGAGGCGCACACTTTTTATGTGCTCCATATAACCATTTGGAGCTGTTACTGCGACAATTTAGGGTGCATTTCAGTTATTTCACTAAAAATGGTCCGTTTTACGGTGGAATATTTGCAAAACAATTTTAACTCTTTGAGTTTAGAGCAAAAAATTGAAGTTAAGCGTGCTGGAAGACCTAGACCTGAAATTTCCCTCACACAGACAACCAAATGTAAGTCTAGGGAGTATAATAGAAAATTCAAAATGGAAATTTATGAAAAGAATGACTGGATTTGTGGATGTGATACAACTAACCGATTGTTTTGTTTTTCGTGCTTGTTGTTCAGTCGCAGAAACGCAGAGCCTGCCTGGACAAAAACTGGGATAACCGACTTGGGGCATTTGGCGCAAAAAATAAAAAAACATGAAAATATTCAGGCTCGTATTAACGCTCAGTTGGAGTTACAGCTTCTGGGGAAAGTTGATATAAGGCAGCAGTTAGATAGTGCATATAGGCTCAGTGTTCAACAACAAAACGAACAAGTTAGAAAGAACAGATATGCTCTCTAAAAAATAATTGACTGAAAAAAAAATTGTGGGGCCTTCGAGTTAGCCCTTCGTGATCATGACGAAAAAGACAATTCATCAAATCCCGGTATTTTTAGAGGATTAATAAATTTCACTGCCGAGTTGGATATAGCCCTTAAAGACCACTTCAAAAAATCTACTGTATTTAAGGGAATTTCAAAAATCATCCAAAACGAGTTGTTGGATTCCATTTTACAAGTGACTCAAGAAAATATAAGATTAGAAATTTTTAAAACTGACTATGTTTCTGTTATGGCTGATGAAACAACCGATGTGGCCAATTGTTATCAAATGACTACAGTATTTAGGTATATTTTATCAGATGGCACACCTTTGAATGTTTTGGAATTTTATCAATCCTCCTGATCACGATGCAGTTAGCCTTTCAGTGTGC